>JAWNNS010000639.1:4885000-4890000 GCA_035044605.1 Scaptomyza cyrtandrae
ATAACTATGCAAATAAATTACATAATATTCTTAAACTTTGTTATGATTATTCCAATGTATTATAGCTTGTCTGTGCACTTTCGCATATGTAGAAACTGTCAAAAATTTAGAAACTGTCCGAAAGTGAAATTAAAATTAATAACATTGGAAACTTTGTGTTTAATACAATCAAGTTTTTGCTTGCCGAATATTTAATGCTCATTTGTGCACATTTATCATGTAAAAGCACTTAAAACCCAAAGGTAAACTATCTTTGTAACTGTTTCATTTGACCTCAACTTTTTGTTTTCGAAAAATGTATTTATATATTATAAGCTTTCTTATAAGTTCAACATACAAAAAAGGTTGAGCTTTCAAGTGTATTTTTTTTCTCCAATAAACTACCTATAGATGTTATCTTTCCTTATTCCTTCTTCTTTATTGTTTTTGGCAAAACCAATAATATTTTCCAGTGTGCCACGTGGCGTATGCGTACCATATGATAAAGAAAGCAAACACTTATGCGCAATTTATGCAGGGTCATATAATGTATGTGTGTATTTTATTTGAGTGCGGGTATTTTGACACACATATTATTTGTGCAGTTCGAAAAACTGGCAGAAATAATGTAAACCCTTTCCCTCCCTAACACCCACCACACTCCGCTTGTCACACTTGCTACGAGTACAAAAACCGAGTCTCAACATCCCCACAACATCCTTTTATTGTGTAGATACTTCTTTCTAAGCGGGCTACTATGTTGTTTGTGGCATGTTGCCGGACCGCACAATTTACGTTTGCTTTTGTCAGCTGCTGCATATTTTATACTACTATATACGTGTTTGTTAGCCCAAGCAAGCCATACTTGCGAGCTCTTGTTGATTAATATAAATTTTAAGCTTGCTTTCTCTTAGCTACTATATTTAAATAGTACATACATACTTATATTTTTGTGTGTATTCGCATTGTCAAAGGTTCAGGTCTATAGTAAATCTAATAAATTTGCGCATTAAGCTCTTGTTTATTTTTTACCATATCTCATATTACATTATGAACCCCCTAAAAAAAGCGACCATAACCATTTGTTTATATTATTCCCGTTGTTGTGGTGTTTTTATACCCTGATCCCAATAAAAATGGGAAAAAGGGTATAATGGTTTTGTGCAAAAGTATTTAACAGGCAGAAGGAAGCATCTCCGACCCCATAAAGTATATCTTCTTGATCAGCATCAACAGCCGAGTCGATATAGCCATGTCCGTTTGTCCGTCCGTCTGTCTGGCTGTCTGTCTGTCCGTCTGTCCGTCTGTCCGTCTGTCCATCTGTCCGTCTGTCTGTTTGTATGAGCCAACCGATCTCAGAGACTATAAGAGCTAGAGACTCCAGATTTTGAACTTAAGCTCGCTTAATCCCTAGGCAGTACAAGTTTGTTTTCGATAACTCATCCCGTTTTCGATATACACATGGGATCGATAACAACAAAATCTTGAATTTTGAAAACTTTAAGATGGATTTGAAATAATGAACAAAATAATGACAATCTGTGAAATTCTTATTAAAATCGGCCAAGAAACAACGGAGATATGGGACATTGAAGTTGTGTATGCAATATGCAGTATGTGCGTACATACAAACACACATACTTGCACGCACTGACTGTACGCGTAAACTATAGGGATCAGGGTATCGTCTAGTTGGGATTTCTCGACTAGAGCCTTCTAACTTGTTTTAGTGTTTGGGCTTTTGGCCAATTTT
Source organism: Scaptomyza cyrtandrae (assembly GCA_035044605.1). Taxonomy (NCBI): domain Eukaryota; kingdom Metazoa; phylum Arthropoda; class Insecta; order Diptera; family Drosophilidae; genus Scaptomyza; species Scaptomyza cyrtandrae. Next base: position 4,886,733 of record JAWNNS010000639.1, read on the forward strand.
GAACAAAACCATTAACATTTATTACCAATTGTTTGGTTGGGAACAAACACTTCACAATATTAAGCATACGTCACGTGCTGAAGTGTAACGAAGAGAAAGATAGAAAGACAAAATCGAAAAAATGACTCAACAATAAGAATGCATAGAAGCATGACGCATGACGCTCAGCGTCTGACGCAATTTTGCGAATTATAAGGGGGATATATAGTATGGAGACATCAAAGAATAGAATCGATAAGCTTTGAATAGGTGTCGATTGCAGCGCTTATGCTTCAATAGAAAGTTAATGCTAGCCAAATGTCAACTTTAACGAGTATTTCGTTCGAATGAACTTTGAGGAAAATTCCTAAAAGTAGACTCAATGTCTAAGAATATTTAAGATACTGAATCATTTGACCTAAGAAGTTTTGAGACTTGTTTGTTTGCAACATGTTTGTTGTTATTTGTCAATTTCATGTCATAAATCAAGCTTGTGTCAATTAATTACATTTCATATCGCCAACTATCAATCGCTGTGTTTTCACCATAGTCTTTGTCTCTGTTCTTTGTCGCTCTCGCTCTCTTTCGCTCTCTTGCCCTATTATGCGCACTTGCTGTTGGTGGCCTTGGTGGCGTCGTGATTTTAATTGCCTCGTCGGCAGCGCGTCAACAATAGTCGATGCCAACACGGCATACAGCATCTCAACGGCACAATGGCAGGCAGCCTTCTGCTCCTCCTTTGCTAAAGGCAATCAGGCTGCCATCTATCCGTCCTTATCTGTAGCATGATTCTGCTTATCATCAGGGTCCAATCGGGCACTGCATTGTTTTCTTTTATAACTTATTTTCATATTCATTTTCTTGCACGTATTCTCATCCTTTTGTGAAATTTAACATTGCTTTTATCTCTCGGCTTTTTTCGCTGAGCCACGGAAATGCGAGTTACTCAAACTTGCATTGAGTTCGCAAATAAGTACTTACTCGAGTATTCAAACACACCCACACACACACACACACACACACACACACACACACACACACACATACATGTACACATGTACATGTCGGTTGTCTTGCTCGTGTCAGCTTATTTTATCTGTCAGAGCTGTCTGAAAGTTTTGCTTTATATCCTTGCAGAACCCCATGCTGATTGTAAAACTTTAATGAGCCCTCCCCTCTCCAATGTTATAAGTTTCTAATGTTGAGGTTAGAACATAAATCATGTTATTTCATCAAATCTCTTAAGTATTAAGGAATCGAGATAGAACTCATATTCCAAAACGCGATTGCCTCAGACATACTACCTTGTCGATCGACTCTCAACTATTGCATACATATCAAACAGATATTCTAAGCAAGAAGTGTAGAAAAACTTAGTTGGATAACCGCAGTGGGAATAAGTAAAATTTGCCAAGCACTTAATACGCAATTAGGGTCGGTTAAGTGCTTAATTACTTTTTAATGTATTTATTTATGCATTGCAAAACATTTGGCTCTTTTTTTGTTTTTTGGCCCGCACTCAGACTTAGACTCAAGGAATCGGCCAGAGGTGGGCAAAGGGTAAAGGCAGGGAACGAGATGAATGAGGTAAAGGAAGTAGGGGCAGGAGTGGGGGTGGGGGCGACAATGCGCTACATTCATTTGGTTGTGCAAACTTGTTCAACGCGCACAAACTTCAAGAGTCAGGCAACGAACGAACGGCAAGTGGCTTTTAAGCTACATCAAAATCAACACGCCGAACAACCGGATTCGGTCTGACTGTCAGTCTAACAGATAGTCAGTCAGTTAACCACGCCGCCGCCTCCCTTTCCCGCCGTCTTTGGCAGCATCCACCCCTTGTCGAGTGGCTTTTAGCGTGAGTGCACAAAATTATGCAACTATTTGTGCAAACAAGTAGCGCAGTTTTAAGCGCTACAACGACACAAACGACAACAACAATGACAACAACGACAACAACGATGACAGCAACTCAATCAGCAAAGCTGCCGCCAGCCTGATAGTGGGTGATACTGATAATGCGTTAGTGGATGGCATGCAGCTACTATCTCTCTATCTCTTTCAGGATTAATATCAACCGCGCGTACAAACCGTTCAGCGTTAACCGTTCAACGGATGTTAACGTTTGTAAGACGCCGCAGGCCGTTGCGTTGCGTTGCGTTGCTTCGATAGCTGTATCCAGCGTGCCCCTAGTTGTGGCACAGTTGTTAATTAGCTAGTTGAAAGCAAACGCTGATTAACTTGAATTTTCCATTAAAATGCCGTCCGGTTGCCAACACAATTTATTCATCTAATTTGCTTAATAAACATTAAAACAAAAGTTTGCTATCCATTTAATGCAATTTCACTCATTGATGGCATTTCATTGTGACTCTGAGTTGCAACTTTCAAAGATTGATAACAATCTTAGCTGCATTAAAAACTGAATATTTACTACAATATATTCTTAGCTTGTTTTTAAATCAGTGATCTGAGTAACAATAGTACATGTAACTTTTGTTATTATCTTTTGGGCATTTGCTCGTTTCGTAATTAGTTAATAAAACAATGGCTCTGTTATGCAAAGGTTACAAATTAAACACTCGACATTGAAGCGAAGCTGAGCAAGAAATTATATATAAATAAATGAGTAGAAGCAGCAGCCACACACACGCACACACAAACACACACACCACATACAGATGCACACCACATTCAGATGCACATGAAAAATTTAAAGACTCACTCACAGATATCAACGCATAAATATTAAATGAATGTGCGAATACACACAAACACACACACGCACATGCACAGGGAGCGCTGTGGCGCCACGTTTCGTGCCTTGCTCCAGCATCTGAGTGGCTTTATTCGTCCAATGATTGCTCAAGTGTGTGTTCAACATACATACATACATATATATAACCCATATATATGCGTATATGTGTGTGTCTGTGTGTGTGTGTGCGTTTCCTCATTATTTTTGTGCAGTCGGTGGAGGCGCTTTGGGCGCTACCTTTCCCAAGACCCTTTCGTCTTTTTCCCTGTTGTTGGTTTTGCCTTTTTGTTAGCCCGCACAATATTCCGATCCGGCTCACAGCCTGCATGTCTCTTGTGTGTTTGTGTGTGTGTGTGTGTGAAAAGTGTTAAGATTTTACATTTTTATGCCGAACGCTGCTGTTGTTGTTGTTTCTGCGCATTTCATTTGGTTTTTCGCTCCTTTTTGCTTCTGTTTTTTTTTGCTTGTGCCGTTGCCAGCCATTTGTTAAAATTGCTCAACAGTGTGGAGCATAATTGAAAGGCAAAGCGAACG
>JAWNNS010000639.1:4892500-5090000 GCA_035044605.1 Scaptomyza cyrtandrae
GTATAATGGTTTTGTGCAACAGTATGTAACAGGCAGAAGGAAGCATTTCCGACCCCATAAAGTATATATATTCTTGATCAGCATCAACAGCCGAGTCGATATGGCCATAAGCGTCGGTCCGTCTGTCTATCCGTCCGTAGGTACGCGTCGATCTCAGAGACTATAACAGCTAGAAACTCCAGATTTGGCACATAAGCTCGCCTAGTTCCTAGGCAGTACAAGTTTGTTTTCGATTTTCGATAACTCATCCCGTTTCCGATATACACATGGGATCGATAACAACAAAATCTTAAATTCTGAAAACTTTGAGATGACATTTGAATTATTAAACAAAATAATGACAATCTGTGAATTTTTTAATTGAAATCGGTTTTAAAACCCCGGAGATATGAAACATTGAAGTTGAGTATGCGCGTACACACACACACATACATACTTGCAAGTACTGACTGTACGCGAAAAGTATAGGGTTCAGGGTATCGTCTAGTCGGGATTTCTCGACTAAAGTCTTCTTACTTGCTTATTATTAATCAAGAGTTTGTTAACTGTGGTTTTAATGCATAAGATAACACTTCATTTAATATGAAACTCTCGAACCACATTTATTTGGGTTTTGCTATTGCATTGAATAATTTAATTTTCGGTTTATTTAGTTATTGATAGAAACTAACTCTTTACTTATTTTTAAAACCACTTTTAGTTCGGCAAAAAGCAGAGTTCATCTAATGATGAACGTAACATCTTATTGAAAAGGCTTGAAAAAAACTTATGAATATTCCTTAACCACATATGCATTTAAGTCAACCTGACCTTTAACTTGGCACAGCTCACAGTGGGATATCAGCTATGCAGTTGTTCATCTCATGCCACACACAAATCGATTGCTATTGTTACTTTATATCGAGCGACCTTGCTTTAATGACGTGTGCTAACCTGTTTTCTCTCCCGCTGCTTTTGTCACTTGCAGGTTTCCTCTCCTGGGACGTTTCCGATTGTCATGTCGACTTGGAAGAGGAGCTCAATACAATTACACAACATGCACCCGAGGGCGAGGAGGCACGTCATGGTAAGTTAAATGTCAAATCAAGGAAAACCAATTCAATTAAACGAGCTGCCATTTAATTTGACCAACACAAAAAAAAAAAAAAAAAAACCAACCGTCAAAAAGAACCCCGAACCAAATCAAAATGAACCCTGTCTAACTGGCAGCTTATTAACAGACGGGGAAAAAATCAACTGTTTAACTAATAACAAAGTTGGCAACAATTTGTTGGACTTTGGCTTTTTTTTTGTGACGTCGGGCTGTTAAGTTGAAAAGTTTAAATTGACATTGCGAAATGTAAACAGCGAGTTCGGCAAATGAATTCAAAACGCTGACTATGCAATTATGGCAACTATTCAGTGTGCAGCAGAAAATTACAAAATTTGTACAGCAAATTATGGCAATTGTCTTTCAACAGCTTTGACAATCGACATTCATCAAATATGAAGCTTGTGCGCTCTCTAAATGCTTTTGTGTTGAGTTTGCCTTTTGTGTGATAAATCCAAATCGTAGAGTGCCTGTCGCATTTTCATTTTCATTTGCCCAAGTGCAGCAGCAGCAGCAGCTGCAGCAGCAACGACAGCAACAATATGACAAAGCCAACCAAGTGTCAGGAATTGTTTGGGCCCACTCGGTGCTTGTTGTCTTTGCGGATTAGTTGCAAAAAAACGTTGTTAAAAAGCATTCAAGTGGCTGCACTGCATCGAGCAAACAGTTTCTCCACTTCTCCACTTCGGCTGCCTTCTGTTTTTATCAGCTTTTTTGTTTGTTTGTTTGCTTTTCTTCTCTTTGCTTATGACAACGTTGATTGCCTCGATGTTATATGTATGTGAACGGAAAATAATGCAAGTGTGCTTGTAAGACTTACATGCTCCAGAGGGTATGAAAATGTCAATTGACAGCCGAATTATAGGTTTTAACTTCCTTAAAAATAATTCACATTTCCTGTGTAAGTGTAAGTGTAAGTCGTAAGATAAATATTGAAGAATATACCGCGTGGTTCTTTATTCGAAGCTTTGAGTATTTCAAAGAATAATAACTATTCCTCTTAGTCTTACGTAACGTTCTATTCAAGATAAGCAATTGAATGTCAATTACATAATGGTTCCCATTTATCTTAAGGTGTCGCCATTGAACAAAACTTTGACAAGCTCAAGTTAAAACTTAGTTTTGCGTTGAACATGTAAAAAAACCACAGCCATGAACAATATTTTACCAGCTGTTGGCTGCTTTAAACTTGCAGCAACTCGGGGAGCATGAGAGGTGCTTTAAAGAAGTAATATTGATTCAGGCAAGAGGGCCGGAAAATAAAATACCCTGTACATTTCACCTTGATATATATACGAACTATGATTCTTTATTTGAGATTTTAATCTCCTGCCATTTGAATAGGTTCATATAACACTTTTTATCTATTGTAAATATAGGAAAAGTCGATAGAAAATGAAAAAATCAAAAAAGTGTTGCATACTTAGCAGCGCATGCCTTCAATAATACATATTGAGGCTGTCCTTGGGCATTGCTGCGAGAACAGCACTTGTGCTCAATGCCATTCTGCCACTGTCGGTGAACGAGGACTTTGCAAAGAAAATACTGATTTTTGCATTCTAATTGTGTTTACACGACTGCAAAACTATCCAAACAAAATCTGGAATCTCAAGTGCCCCGGGCTTACGCACACAGGCCGAAACTTAATAATGATGCATAGCCAAATGGCTACCATAAGAATAAACGAATTGACGAAGGCCGCCGCCAAGCGTCAGTCACTTCAAATGCAATTGAAAGCACTAAAATGATGAATTTTGTTAAACGTTGTTGTTGTGTTCCTCAAGATGGCGAGATGTTGTGATGCACACGCCTCGCTTGGCGCTTTCACGGGCATTCTAAATTGACAAAGGTTAAGGCGCAGGCAGCCGGCGGTAAGTCGATAAAAGTCAGCACCTTCGCTGACAAAGCATTTGCCGCTTTCCTTTCTCTTCATTCTGCATAGTCCTTCGTCCTGTTTTGTGCCCGCTTTGTCCACTGTGCAGTCGACAGACATCGTTCATCTAACGCCGCTTTGTTGATCCTGTCAACTGCTAACTGCCAACTCCTAACAGCCAGCGATTCACTTTCAACGGTATATCCATGCCTTTGGCTTTATGTTATGTTAAAGCTATTTTCAGCTTCAATTCTCTTACCTTCTTTTCTTACGTTGAACGCTGCAGTTAAGGCAACTTTTGTGCAATTACGAACATTTATTAACAAGCGCATAATTTATATAGCATGACATGTTCTTTTTTGAGACGTTGCCTGTATTATTAATGACAAAGTTATAGTAAAAAATTGAATTTGATGCAGTTTACTTAAGTTTTCTTGTGGGAATTTGTGGGAAAGTTTGCTGCATAAACTTTGAAAGTGCAACTGCCACAAAACAAAGAACGTCCTTCACCATTGCGATTATATTTTGTTTTTAGGTTGTTACATAAAATAGTTCAAGGTGCTTGCCATCTATTTTGATTCTCGTCAGAAGAGAGCATTTAACAACTTAATTACTCGTATTAGTATCACAAAGTTTTTAAGGAACGAAACTTATATCTTCAAAACAAAAGCATGTAAATCAAACATTTATTTTGAGATTTCGAACAGATTTTTAAATTATCCTATATTTTAATACGTGTTTGTTAACGTTCTCTTAACTAGGCTTATATTGTAAGCACTCTTTGGACATTTTTACGTTTTTTAAGCCTCTAAAAAAGCAGATTAACTTTCAAGGTATACAAATTGTTGAGATAGAGCGTATGTAAAATTAATAAATAAAGCCGGGCAAACATACAGTACAATGTTCGAATACTCACAAACAGACACCCACGCATTCACAAACACACACATACATACACATGGCAAACAAGGCCAAACTGACAGTGAATGTGCTGCTCATGCATAATTCAAGCAGAACGCCAACGAATGTTAGAAGAGCGCCAAAATGAGTGAAAGAAATACCATAAGATGGCAATGCCAGCGTTTCTACTGGCAAAAGTTTGGCAAATAACTGAATGCTGGACAGTCAGACACACACACACACACACACATAAAAAACAAACAATGTGCCAGACAGAGAGGCAGACATTATTTGCATATAAATACACTCACTCGAGGAAGGAACTATACGCTTCAGTTGAGCATGTAGAGAAGCGAGATTCTTACTTGTCAGAGACATATCTGGCAACAGAGATTACTGAATCCAAGTTTACTGCGCGTTAAAAACGATTAAATTAAAACTACGAACAAGACGTTTTGTTTGTTAGTTGGCTGTTCCCACAACACAGTTCTATGTGTGATTCTTGTTTATGCCATTTTAAATAGTATGCAGGTTATATACATTCTGCGAACGAGTGAACGAGCGAAACTTCTCGAGTTCTTATTGTTCCGCTACTTCCACATTTCAAATGGGCGTCACAAACTTGCTGACAGGTATCAATCCATATCAGCGAAGCTTATCAATGTCGCCAGTGACATGAGCCTGACAGAACCTCACCAAACTATACCGTACCCTACCGAACCGAATCAAGGCACATCGGGAACAGCTGACGTGGGACATTCGATGGGTGGATGTGGTCGCGATTTGCGTTGCTTTTAATTATGCGGATTGTAGAAGGTAAAAAAAAGGACGAGTTGTGGGCCGACAACTGGGCAAGTTGCCAGGTCTTTGAGGCGTACCAGGTGTTATTGGGTTTGTTGAACAGCGGCTGAAAGCAGGCTCATACATCCACATATATTGTCATTATCTAGATTTGTGTTACGAGACTATATTCTGATGTACTTTATACGATGAACATGTTCACTTCTGATTAATGATGCATGCGGCAAGCGTATGCCATTGGTACGTGCCGCATTTAATTCAATTTGCAGTATGCCAATTACAATTTAAAGCGGAATATCGCACTGATGCATGAATACTGATTTAAATAAGCCCATTGCCAAGCGCTCTGACTGCATTATTGTGCAGCCAGGCAAACAATTCGTTAACTGACTTTTAAGCCAGCGCAAGCCAATTAGTTGTCAAGCCATGCGAGTTGCTTCCACAAAAACACAACTGACCTTAACACAGGACAAAGTCTAACTAAAATTAAAAAGCGATTATACAAAAATAAATTTCTAACTTAAGAGTTAAATGAACACATAAAGATCACTTAATTATAAGTTGAATTGATTTGAGAAGCCCTCGCGGGATAATTTTTCTTTGATTGGAAACATGATTTGATGTCTACAGTCGTCATCATGATTTCACTTTAAGAAGCTGAAATTGAATGCTTTGGCTCGAGGAATGGGGCTGCAACTCAACTCAAAACTGCTGTTCAAAACTTTTTTTTACACGTGCGTCCTTTTCCACGCCGGCTTGACAGCAAACTTTCAGTCAAAGTTGTGCGGGTGAGCGGCAAGGACTATGGCTACATAACGGGTGCTGACCGGCGCCAACTGTAATTACTTTGCAGTCCCGCACAAAACAAAGAAGTAAAATAAAATAAGAGGAGTGCCATAGAAATATGTGCAAAAAAGGACCCAGAGAAGTCATAAAACAGCCAAAAAAAAGTTTCCGTCTGTTGTGCAGTTTTTCGTACAAATTTGTTTTGTTTAAAAAAAAGTTGGCAGAATTCAAAGCTTAGGCATTAAAGTACCGTTATTAACGGTTAATCTGCGTTCCTTGGCCATTTTGTTAAGGTGAGGCTAGCGCGAAAACTTTTCAATGGACGTCGCAATACGAAAAACTGCACTTGACACAAACTCGAGCACTGTTTGGGGGCATTTGTGTGCCTCTGTAAAAACTTATTTTTGGCTTTTTTTATACCCTGAACCCATTAAAATGGGTTAAAAGGGTATAATGGTTTTGTGCAACAGTATGTAACAGGCAGAAGGAAGCATCTCCGATCCTATAAAGTATATATATTCATAATCAGCATCAAAAGCCGAGTCGATTTAGCCATGTCCGTCTGTCCGTCCGTCTGTCCGATCTCAGAGACTAAAAGAGCTAGAGACTCCAGATTTGGAACATAAGCTCACCTAATCCCCTAGGCAGTACAAGTTTGTTTTTGATTTTTGATGACTCTTCCCGTTTCCGATATACACATGGGATCGATAACAACAAAATCTTAAATTTGGAATACTTGAGATGGCATTTGAAATAATGAACAAAATAATGACAATCTGTGAAATTTTTATTAAAATCGGCTATGAAACACCGGAGATATAAAACATTGAAGTTGAGTATGCAGTATGTAGTATGCGCGAATACACACACATACTTGCAAGCACTGACTGTACACGTAAAGTAAAGGGTTCAGGGTATCGTCTAGTCGGGATTTTTCGACGAGAATGAAGGCTCTTACTTGTTTAAAATTATATTTATGTCGCCATTTGCTATTATTTTGTTCGGAAGACGAGTTGCAAGAGATGGTTGGGGCGCACTTTTTGTTGGGCGTTGTTTACCACCAACTTGATGGAACTTTTCATTGTGTGTGGTTTGCAGCAAACTTTGCGACTCTTTAAGTGCACGAAGCCACTGGGCAACCCATCTGCCACTCAACGTATTGGTTTGTATTTGTATTCTATACAATAAGTAGTCTTTGTGGCTTTTAAGGCTTGACAAACCAAGTCCTTAAGTAGCATTTGTAGTTCGACATAGTAAACAATTGCAACTAGCATTAGAAAGCTAAGCCAATATCATAAGTGTACACTTTCGAACAGACAAACTTATGTAATTTAAATGCGCTTAAATTCCAACCTGAAGTAAAAAACATAAAAAATTTTACGGCCTTTTTCGCCCACAACTTGTGTTTTATTTTAAGAACAGCTTTTCGCCGCAACACGTTAGGTTCTTTGGTTTTGATTTATACGATTTATATGGGCACTTTGTTGCCCGACGCTCGTTAGGTTAATAAGATGCAAATGGTCTAACCGCATTTTATATATATGTTCCTCAAATTGTGACGCGCCTGTTGAGGCAGTCAGAAATTGCGTGAATGTTGCCAACCTAAACTCAAAAATGACATTTACGCGTGGGTGGCCGCATGCGTTAAATCGCACCCTGGCCACAATATGACCGCGTTATGTATGTCACTGCGCTTGACAAGCATACACAACCTAACACACTCGGAGTGCGAGTGCTTGTGTGTAGATTTGATAAATATAAGCTGCACGCAGGTCGCTGTAAAAAAATATCATTTATAAAAAGCACAGAGGCTACAAAAGCAGCTCAACGAGCTTGGTGTACGGTCATGCAAAGAGTTTGAGAGCTAAAGACAGCCGGACAGCCGGACAGCTGAAATGAGAGACAAACTGATAAAAAGAGGGGAAAAAACATGGGGCAGCAAGCTTGAAAGAAGCCATATGTAGGTGCACGCTTGGGCGCACTTTGGGCGTGATGGCTTGTCGTTTTTTTTTTTCTTTTTACGCGTACGTGGACACATTTGACCGTTAGGCCGATGTGGCGAATACGTAACATGCGCGCACTCACAAACGTGCATAAGCTTAGATATGTGTATACTTGTATACCATATAGTATAATGGTATTGACATACCATGTACGTTTGCTTTTTGGGCTTTGTCAACGACCATTTAGTGCAGAAAATGCGTAAATTATTTACAGATATGCCCGCTATAGTGAAAGCATTTAGTGCTGGCAGCAATAAGAAAAGTGTCCACTCATCCCCAATGATGAACATCGTGATGATGTTTGACAGCGAATGACACGACAAGGTCGTCAGCAAGTTACACGTGCTGACCGAACGAACAAAGCGAGCACCAGGGGTTAAGCAAAGACTTAATTTTACCATAAAAAAATTAAGGATTTATTAAAGTGACTCTCGCTTGACTGCAGATGTAACGAACTGCATCTATGGGTCAAATGCGAATAAAATGCTTGATAATAAAGTCAACTTAAATTGCAACAACCATGTCAGCGACCACCCATCGTCTGACAATTTAAAGCCACTTGATTTGGTGTGCGTGCTTAATGCTTATATTCTCTGGCCGGAACACAAGCGTTTGGTAATCCAAACCTCTTGTGCGCTTGCTACTTGACGTTCTAGCTATTCATTACTGCGCTCAGTGGTTGGGCGTTGAATACTAGTCCAACCGGACCGGACCACACTTAACCAAACCAAACGAACCATTCGTTAGCTGACTCAGGCTTACCGCAAATAATACAAATTTCTGCGTAGTTGGCATTCAAAGATACCCTGAGATTTTTGGTTGTGATTGTCTAAAGACGAAAAACAAGCTCCTAAAATGCCAAGCCTTGCGAAACACGTTTCTAAATATCTGCGCTTCTTATTGGGACCATTAGTTTCCTTTTGAAACTGCCAACATTATTAATAAAAGTGTTTCGAAGCTAAACAGGTTGATGACAAATAAGAAATATAAATGCAAACAGTGTGCAGTTTGGCACTATGTTAGGCTTAAGGTATTTTTTTTTGCTATGGAGAAAAAGTTAAATCTTAAAAAAAAAAAATCGTATTTTACTCTGTTTTCAGGCGAGCGACTTATACAGTATGCCAGTGAGAATCTTGTGACGGAGGTGCTCATACATCCGCAATACAATACGCTTATACAATGTATGCGTAATCTGCTCAGCAGTTTTACGAGGCATCGTCACATTATACACGCTGGGTATACTTTTAGTGGCAACGGTTCTTGGATACTACAGGTTGGTTACGGCACAAGGAAGGACACTACTGTCAATAGGTGATATTTGACCAACTAATGTATTTATTTACAGGATGGCACCTTCTCGATGGCTGACTTTGCGGAGGCATTTCAAGAGCACGACGTACAAAGAGTGATACGCGCCTATGCGGATACTATTACAATGAATATACACTGCGCAGATGCGGGTCTATGGCACACGCTGCCCGATAAGACGTTTGCTCGCCAGTGTAAAATACGCATAAATCCGGTTGATGTGCTGGACACCAGCAGCGAATACATCAACGGTTTTATAGGTAAAATTTGCGATTCTTACTCAAACTTTGAACAGCATACATTGTATACGTATTGCAGATTATTTGGCACCCATGGTGGTGCCGACCTCATTGCGTGAGTTGCTGGAGACTTCGGATGTGGTGGGCAATATACGCTTTACGCATCCCACGCTCTACGTCTTCCCGGGTGGTCAGGGCGATGCCGCTCTCTTTGGCATCAATGGCTTTAATATGTTAGGTGAGTGACAAGACAAATTAGAGACACGTGTTGGCCTTTTGATAATCTTCTATTACTATTGTTTTCTTAGTCGATGGCGGCTTTAATCGCAAGGCTTGCTTCTGGGACTTTGCGAGGCATTTGGATCGTCTAGACGCAGTGCTGATGACGCGGCTGAACAACAGCAATGTTCAGGGACTTGAAGCTGTGGTGGCGCGCAAACGGGACTCACATGTCTATCCACAAATTGGGCACTTTTTTGGCAATGTACCCGACCGTAAGGGCGGTCTACCCAGTCCCGATGGAGATAAGGACCGCAATCCTCTGCTCATCGATCTCTTTGAACGCGGCCATGGCTTAGTGAATGATCTCAAGTCTCTTGATCTAAAACCGCAATGTTGCTATCGCAATCAGGAACCCATCAATTTGTACCATAAGGTTGGCCACGGTACACTGGATATGTACGTTATAAGCCCCTCACGGGATTCGAAAGAGGTTAAGGACTTTCTACAAAAGTGGAATTCGGGCGACCAGCGACTGTTCGCTGCCCGCGACTCCAAGGAGTTTAACTTTCCGCTGCAGAATCTGGTATCCATTTGTGCGCTGCTTGTCTGGCAGCCAGCTAATCCAGATGATACTATAACCCGCATTCTCTTTCCGGGTAGCACGCCAGACTTCAAGATCCAGGAGGGTCTAGAGAAGCTCAAACATCTTGAGTTTATGAAGCACTCGACCTGCACGGCCAAGTCTATAGCTCCAGCTTTACAAACTGTGACCAGTACTCGAAAGACACTCAAATCAGCCATTGAAGCGACTCCGCCCAGTGCCAGCTACAAGTCCAGTAAATTCGGTCCAACTGCTGTAGCAGCTGTGGCTGTGCAGCAGGACAACAAAGCCAAGGAAGCTAAGGAAGCAGCTGCAGCTGCTGCTGCTGCAGCTGCCGCATTAGTCTTAACCTCAGCGGAACCACCCAGCGAACAAGTGGAGTCGCCAACACCACTTGTTAGTGCCAAAGCAGACTCCATAGATACGGATGAGCCAGAAGCTGAGCCCGAGCTCGCTGTAGACACTGGCGATGAGGGAGCACCGGAACCGTGCATGCCTTCAATAGAAACAGCCGGGCAGGAGGACAACAAAGAGGCCGAGGAGGTGAAGAAAGTGGAAGTGTTGATAGTAAAGCCACAGATGGCAGCTGCAACAACTAAGGATGCAATTGATGCAATAACAACGGAGTCTACTAGCAAAACTGCAAAAGCCACAAAGAGTAAACTAGACAAGCCGAGAGCGGAAGTCAAGCCAGTTGTGCGCTCAAGGATTGATACTAAGCCTCCCAAGTCCATGGACCGTAAGCTGGTAAAGCGCGAGGAAAAGAAGAGTTCGCCAACTGCTACTCCCGCTGCAAGCCGAACGCCAGCTACGCGCGACATAAAGTCGAAGGTTATTACTCGCACCACTAAGTCGAGCCCCAGCAGTACACCAGCCAAAAGCGCTAAGGAGGCCAACAATCGTAAGGTGCTTGAGTCGAAGCAGCAGGCGACAGCAGCTCGGCAGACCACCACCAACACACGTCGCACTGTCAGCACCGTAGAGAAGAAGTCACAGCAGACGGAGTCAAAAACTACGCAGCAAGCAACAACGCAGGCAGCTCAGCGTAAGCCAATTTCAAGGAGGCCACGTGCTGTATCTCCCTCAAAGCGAGCTCCGGCGCCAGGCAGCCCAATTAAGTCGTCCAAGCCCAAGCCAGATTTGAAAAAAACCCGTTTGGATAAGGGCGGCACCACAGATTCTAGTTTGGTGTCAACACCTTCAGCGGATGAGGCAACAGCAGCCAAAAAGATATTGGAGCTAAGTGTCTCGCAAGAATTGGATGCCGAAAAGCAGCGTGAACTGGACGATCTGAAAGAAGAGCAGGAGGTGGTGCGCGAAATCGAAGCAGTGTTCAGTCGCGATGAGATGAAGCGACAGCACTTGATCAAGGCAGAGCTGCGCGAGATGGCCAAACAGGATAGCACAACAGAAGCCGAAGAAGAGGAAGAATATTTAATTATTGAGAAAGAGGAAGTGGAACAATACACAGAGGACTCAATTATTGAACAGGAACAGGAGAGTAGCATGACAAAGGAGGAAGAAATTCAAAAGCACCAACGCGACTCACAGGAATCAGAAAAGAAGCGCAAAAAAAGCGCCGAGGAGGAAATTGAAGCAGCAATTGCCAGAGCTGAAGCAGAGGAGCGTAAAGCGCGTCTTGAAGGCAGCGAGGCGGCAAGACATGAGATGCATGAACTGCTGGCGACTCCTGAGAAAACCGAAATCAAGGCAGAGGTTCAAGAGATCATCGCAACTGCCAAAGACATTGTTAAGGGCCGAGCCGACGAGCAACTGCCGCAGCTCAAACATGGTGAGGATGAGTTATCTTCTCCCACTCCCGATGACAAGCTCAGCAGCGCAAAGAAAACATCTGATACTAAAGACGAACCAAATGAAGCTCACGATGCTTTGCCATTAAACTTACAAGAGAGTCTTCCAGAGGAGAAATTCTCGGCCACAATCGAATCAGGAGCAACAACGGCGCCCACCCTTCCCGAAGACGAACGCATACCGCTGGACAAAATTAAAGAGGATTTGGTTATCGAGGAGAAGTACGTTAAAGAGGAAACTAAGGAGGTTGAAGCCATTGTTGTGGCTACAGTTGCTGTGCCCGTGGTATCTATGCCAACACCGGCCGGCATGGGCACAAATGTAACTAAAATGATTGATGTTGATCCATATACCGCTGGCATGGATTCGGCAGACCGTATTCTACCTAAGAAAATGACATTCGAAGCTCAACAAAATTTAATGCGTGATATTATTAAAACGCCCGATGAGGTTGCCGACTTGCCCGTTCATGAGGAAGCTGATTTGGGACTATACGAAAAAGATTCTCACGATAGTGGCGCTAAGAGTATTTCACACAAAGAAGAGACAGCTAAAGAGGAGAAAGAGACCGAGGATGAAAAGGATGTAGTTGAACCAGAAACAGCAGAAATAGCCAACGATAAGCTTGAGACAAAACACGTGATTTCAAAAACAGAGATCACCGCTCAACTTGAAACTGTTGAGAAGAATATCGAAGTGTCTATTATTGACGCTAGCAAAATCGTGGAAGCTACGATTTTAGAAAGCTCAAAGTTGGAAGAAGACAATGCGCAGCCATCACTCATTGAAAAAAAGACGGCAAATACACCAGATGAAAAAGAAACGAGCGACATAACTTCCGAAGATGAATTACCAGCGCATCTTGAACAACCTCCAGTTGCACCAACTAAAGTCAAGGATCGTGAAGATACTGTGTCTTTAGAGAGTCCTGCCACTATCGAAGAAGCAATTGAGGTAGAAATGCAAGTATCCCAACACGAACCTAAAAAGCAATCTCCTTTAATGGACGAACAATTAATACAATCGCAAACTGAAAAAGCCGAAACCAATACAGACAAGCAACTGTCTAAGGAGACTGTTGCAGAGAGAACACAACCTGAAAGTCTACAGGATGATAAGTTTATACCTACCTCCAAAGAAGTATCACGGCCTGCATCTAAGGCAGAAGGTACAAAAGACGATCACGACAAGCCTGAAAGTCTTAAGGATGCATTGTCTAAGGAGCCTTCTCGACGTGAATCTATTGCCGAGGGTACAAAGCCAGATAGTCAGAAGGATGAAAAGTCCCTCCCAGCATCCAAGGAAGCATCTCGACCCGAATCTAAGGCAGAAAGTACAAAAGACGATCACGATAAGCCTGAAAGTGTTAAGGATGAATTGTCAAAAGAGCCTTCTCGACGTGAATCTGTTGCCGATAGTACGAAGCCGGATAGTCTGAAAGATGATAAGTCCTTACCAGCATCCAAGGAAGCATCGCGGCCCGAATCTAAGGCAGAAAGCACTAAAGACGATCATGAGAAGCCTGAAAGTGTTAAGGATGAATTGCCCAAGGAGCCTTCTCGACGTGAATCTATTGCCGAGGGTACGAAGCCAGATAGCCTTAAGGATGAGAAGTCGGTTCCAGCATCCAAGGAAGTATCACGACCCGAATCTAAGGCAGAAAGTACAAAAGACGATCACGATAAGCCTGAAAGTGTAAAGGATGAATTGTCAAAAGAGCCTTCTCGACGTGAATCTGTTGCCGATAGTACGAAGCCGGATAGTCTGAAAGATGATAAGTCCTTACCAGCATCCAAGGAAGCATCTCGACCCGAATCTAAGGCAGAAAGTATAAAGGATGATCACGATAAGCCTGAAAGTGTTAAGGATGAATTGTCAAAAGAGCCTTCTCGACGTGAATCTGTTGCCGATAGTACGAAGCCGGATAGTCTGAAAGATGATAAGTCCTTACCAGCATCCAAGGAAGCATCGCGGCCCGAATCTAAGGCAGAAAGCACTAAAGACGATCATGAGAAGCCTGAAAGTGTTAAGGATGAATTGCCCAAGGAGCCTTCTCGACGTGAATCTGTTGCCGATAGTACTAAGCCAGATAGCCTTAAGGATGAGAAGTCGGTTCCAGCATCCAAGGAAGTATCACGACCCGAATCTAAGGCAGAAAGTACAAAAGACGATCACGATAAGCCTGAAAGTGTAAAGGATGAATTGTCAAAAGAGCCTTCTCGACGTGAATCTGTTGCCGATAGTACAAAGCCAGATAGCCTTAAGGATGAGAAGTCGGTTCCAGCATCCAAAGAAGTATCACGACCCGAATCTAAGGCAGAAAGTACAAAAGACGATCACGATAAGCCTGAAAGTGTAAAGGATGAATTGTCTAAGGAGCCTTCTCGACGTGAATCTATTGCCGATAGTACGAAGCCGGATAGTCTGAAAGATGATAAGTCCTTACCAGCATCCAAGGAAGCATCGCGGCCCGAATCTAAGGCAGAAAGTATAAAGGACGATCACGATAAGCCTGAAAGTGTTAAGGATGAATTGTCAAAAGAGCCTTCTCGACGTGAATCTGTTGCCGATAGTACTAAGCCAGATAGCCTTAAGGATGAGAAGTCGGTTCCAGCATCCAAAGAAGTATCACGACCCGAATCTAAGGCAGAAAGTACTAAAGACGATCACGATAAGCCTGAAAGTGTAAAGGATAAATTGTCAAAGGAGCCTTCTCGACGTGAATCTATGGCCGATAGTACAAAGCCGGATAGTCTGAAAGATGACAAGTCGGTTCCAGCATCCAAGGAAGCATCACGACACGAATCTAAGGCAGAAAGTACAAAAGACGATCACGACAAGCCTGAAATTGTTAAGGATGAATTGTCAAAGGAGCCTTCTCGACGTGAATCTATTGCCGAGAGTGCACAGCCGGCTAGTCTAAAAAATGACAAGTCCTTACCAGCATCCAAGGAAGTATCACGACCCGAATCTAAAGCAGAAAGTACACAAGACGATCACGACAAGCCTGAAAGTGTTAGGGATGAATTGTCTAAGGAGCCTTCTCGACGTGAATCTGTTGTTGAGAGTACAAAGCCGGATAGTCTGAAAGATGACAAGTCCATACCAGCATCTAAAGAAGTATCGAGACCCGAATCTAAGGCAGAAAGTACAAAAGACGATCACGATAAGCCTGAAAGCGTTAGGGATGAATTGTCAAAAGAGCCTTCTCGACGTGAATCTGTTGCCGATAGTACTAAGCCAGATAGCCTTAAGGATGAGAAGTCGGTTCCAGCATCCAAGGAAGTATCACGACCCGAATCTAAGGCAGAAAGTACTAAAGACGACCACGATAAGCCTGAAAGTGTAAAGGATGAATTGTCAAAAGAGCCTTCTCGACGTGAATCTGTTACCGAGAGTACAAAGCCGGATAGTCTGAAAGATGATAAGTCTTTACCAACATCCAAGGAAGTATCACGACCCGAATCTAAGGCAGAAAGTATAAAGGACGATCACGATAAGCCTGAAAGTGCTAAGGATGAATTGTCAAAAGAGCCTTCTCGACGTGAATCTGTTGCCGATAGTACTAAGCCAGATAGCCTTAAGGATGAGAAGTCGGTTCCAGTATCCAAGGAAGTATCGCGACCCGAATCTAAGGCAGAAAGTACTAAAGACGATCACGATAAGCCTGAAAGTGTTAAGGATGAATTGTCCAAGGAGCCTTCTCGACGTGAATCTATTGCCGATAGTACAAAGCCGGATAGTCTGAAAGATGACAAGTCATTACCAGCATCCAAAGAAGTATCGCGACCCGAATCTAAGGCAGAAAGTACTAAAGACGATCATGAGAAGCCTGAAAGTGTAAAAGATGAATTGTCAAAAGAGCCTTCTCGACGTGAATCTGTTGCCGAGAGTACAAAGCCGGATAGTCTGAAAGATGATAAGTCTTTACCAGCATCCAAGGAAGTATCACGACCCGAATCTAAGGCAGAAAGTATAAAGGACGATCACGATGAGCCTGAAAGTGCTAAGGATGAATTGTCAAGGGAGCCTTCTCGACGTGAATCTGTTGCCGATAGTACTAAGCCAGATAGCCTTAAGGATGAGAAGTCGGTTCCAGCATCCAAGGAAGTATCACGACCCGAATCTAAGGCAGAAAGTACTAAAGACGATCACGATAAGCCTGAAAGTGTAAAGGATGAATTGTCCAAGGAGCCTTCTCGACGTGAATCTATTGCCGATAGTACGAAGCCGGATAGTCTGAAAGATGATAAGTCTTTACCAGCATCCAAGGAAGTATCACGACCCGAATCTAAGGCAGAAAATATAAAGGACGATCACGATAAGCCTGAAAGTGCTAAGGATGAATTGCCAAGGGAGCCTTCTCGACGTGAATCTGTTGCCGATAGTACTATGCCAGATAGCCTTAAGGATGAGAAGTCGGTTCCAGTATCCAAGGAAGTATCGCGACCCGAATCTAAGGCAGAAAGTACAAAAGACGATCACGATAAGCCTGAAAGTGTTAAGGATGAATTGTCTAAAGAGCCTTCTCCACGTGAATCTATTGCCGATAGTACGAAGCCGGATAGTCTGAAAGATGATAAGTCTTTACCAGCATCCAAGGAAGTATCACGACCCGAATCTAAGGCAGAAAGTATAAAGGACGATCACGATAAGCCTGAAAGTGTTAAGGATGAATTGTCAAAGGAGCCTTCTCGACGTGAATCTGTTGTCGATAGTACTAAGCCAGATAGCCTTAAGGATGAGAAGACGGTTCCAGCATCCAAGGAAGTATCGCAACCCGAATCTAAGGCAGAAAGTACAAAAGACGATCACGATAAGCCTGAAATTGTTAAGGATCAATTGTCTAAGGAGCCTTCTCGACGTGAATCTGTTGCTGAGAGTACAAGGCCGGATAGTCTGAAAGATGACAAGTCATTACCAGCATCCAAAGAAGTATCACGACCCGAATCTAAGGCAGAAAGTACAAAAGACGATCACGATAAGCCTGAAAGTGTTAAGGATGAATTGTCTAAGGAGCCTTCTCGACGTGAATCTGTTGCTGAGAGTACAAGGCCAGATAGTCGAAAAGATGATAAGTCCTTACCAGCTTCCAAGGAAGTATCGAGACCCGAATCTAAGGCAGAAAGTACACAAGACGATTACAATAAGCCTGAATGTGTTAAGGATGAATTGTCCAAGGAGCCTTCTCGACGTGAATCTGTTGCTGAGAGTACAAGGCCAGATAGTCTAAAGGATGAAAAGTCCTTACCAGCATCCAAGCAAGTATCGCGGCCTGAATCAAAGGCAGAAAGTACTAACGACGATCAAGATAAGCCTGAAAGTGTTAAGGATGAATTGTCAAAGGAGCCTTCTCGACGTGAATCTGTTGCTGAGAGTACACGGCCAGATAGTCTAAAGGATGAGAAGTCCTTGCCAGCATCCAAGGAAGTATCACGTCCCGAATCTAAGGCAGAAAGTACTAAAGACGATCACGACAAGCCTGAAAGTGTAAAGGGTGAACTGTCTACGGCGCCTTCCCGACGTGAATCTGTTGTAGAAACTATTAAACAGGAGAATTTAAAAATTGATATGACCCTACCAGCATCGAGGGAAGCATCGCGACCCCTATCTAAGCCAGAGAGTTTAAAGGATGATCACGAAGAACCGGAAAGTATTAAAGAGTCATCCCGTCGAGAATCTGTTGCCGAAAGTATTAAGTCTGATGGCCTTAAGGACTACGAATCTGCTTTAGCCTCCAAAAAAATATCGCGACCTGAATCCGTGGCTGAAAGCTTAAAAGATCTATCTGAAAAGCCAGAAAGTGTAAAAGACGTTATATCTAAGCCGGAGAGTGTAAAGAATGACAAGCCTCTACCTGCCTCCAAGGAAGTATCACGCCCGGCATCTGTAGCAGAAAGTTTGAAGGATGAATCTGGAAAGCCAGAAAATATAACAAAGGAAAAGTCACCTGAGCTTGTCCATCGAGCATCTGTTGCTGAAAGTGTTAAGTCCGAGGATCAAAGGGATGTATCACGCCCTGGGTCAGTAGCAGAGATCGTGACAGACGAGTCCGAAAAACCAGAAAGTGGAAAGGATGAAAAGTCCACTGAGCCCTCACGTCGAGAATCTCTTGCAGAGAGTATTAAGCGCGAGAGTCTTAAAGATGAAAAGTCTGTTCCAGCGTCTAAGGATGTATCACGACCCGAATCTGTGGTAGAAAGTATCAATGACGAATCTGAAAAGCAAAGCAGCGAAAAGAACGAAAAGTCCACAGAGCCATCGGGCCGAGTATCTGTTTCTGAAAGCATTAAGGCCGAGAGTGTTGAGGGTGATAAGTCTCTACCTGATTCTAAGGAGGTATCGCGACCTGGATCTGTGGCAGAAAGTGTCAAGGGCGAATCTGAAAAGCCAGGCTGCAAGAAGGATGAAAAGTCGACAGAGCCTTTGCGCCGTGAATCTGCTGCAGAGAGTATTAAGCCCGAGAGTCTTAAGGACGACAAGTCCCAAGCACCCTCCAATGAAGTGTCACGACCTATATCGGTTGCAGAAAGTATAAGAGACGTATTTGAAAAAGCTGAAAATGAGACCAATCGTCAATCCGAGGAGGCATCGCGCCGTGAATCGATTGCTGAGAGTGTGAAGACCGACAGCGTCAAAGATGACAAGTCTTTATCAGCCTCGAAAGAAGCTTCTAGACCCGGATCTGTAGCAGAAAGCTTAAAAGAAGAATCTAAGAAGCCTGAAAGTTTAAAGGATGAAAAGTCGACAGAGCCTTCGCGCCGTGAATCTGTTGCAGAGAGTATTAAGTCCGAAAGTCTTAAGGAGGACAAGCCCCAACCATCTTCAAAAGAAGTATCACGACCTGCATCGGCTGCTGAAAGTATTAAAGCCGAGAGCGTCAAAGATGATAGGTCCCCACAAGTCTCCGAAGAAGTGTCTCGCCCCGGATCGATAGCAGAAAGTTTAAAAGAAGAATCTGAGAAGCCTGAAAGTTTAAAGGATGAAAAATCCACAGAACTTTCACGCCGTGAATCTGTTGCAGAGAATATAAAGCTCGAGAGCCATAAGAATGACAAGTCTTTACCACCCTCCAAAGAAGTGTCACGACCTGCATCTGTAGCAGAAAGTGTAAAGGAAAAGGATGAGAAATCTCTTTCTGTTTCCAAAGAGGTATCACGACCTGGATCTGTAGCTGGAAGTTTAATCGAAGAATTCGAGAAAATTGAAAGTATACTGGGTGATAAGTCTAAAGAGACATCCCGACGTGAATCTGTTGTGGAAAGTGTTAAATATACCAAGTCGCTACCAGCTTCTAAAGAAGTATCCCGACCTGAATCCGTTGCTTATATAAAGGACGATTTGTTAGTGGAAGCTGTTGACATTCAACATATTAAATTACTTGGTGAACTAAATGAAGCTTTCATTCTAGACTTTGTTGACCAAACCGCTTCTTCTCCTATCGACAAAGCTACCAGTTTTGTTGAGCAAATTGACTTTGTGCAAAAGAAAACAGACGAGCAAACGGGTAAATTCGAAACTTTATCTAGCCCTGTTGACGTTGCCGCGGGTGATTTTGAACAAACAGTTTTAACGACTAAACTTGGACCAACACTGTCTGCACAGCCGGGAGAGCTATCTAAGGTTGCTGCAACGGTCACGGCATCTAGTCCAGTAGACGAAGCAACCAGTATTTTATCTTATGGTACATCAAAAGCAGCTACCAGTCCCGTAGATGAGGCCCTACGTTCGCGATCAGGATCTGTTGCTTCTAAAGATGCATCTCATCTAGGATCCATGGCGGGAGACGACCTCGGAAAAGAGCCTTCTCGACGGGAATCTGTCCCAGAAAGTCTAAAACCCGAATCTCTTCAAAGTGACAAATCTGTCCCAGCCTCCAAAGAAGTATCGCATTCCGGCTTCGTTGTAGAAAGCATAAAGGATGATTTAGAAAAGTCCGCAAGTGTAAAAAGTGAAAAATCAGAAAGTATAAGAGCCGAAAGCTTGAAAGATGAAAGCTCTCCTGTCCCTTCAAAGGAACCATCGCGTCCAGCGTCAGCAGCTGAAAGTCTGAAGTCAAAGGAATCTTCCCGGCCCGTTTCGGTTGCCGAAACTGTTTCGTCACCAATTGACATAGCATCCAAGGAACACTTTATATTAAACATATCATCTGCTGAAGTGAAAGGCAACTATCCAACACTATCAAGTCCTGTCGATGTTGCTGAGGGCGAGTTTTCACATGCAATTTCCGGTGCAATTGAACAAGAGAAACCTGCTGAGCACACTAAAGTTGGAGCAATTCATACGGCTTCCAGTCCAATAGATGAGGCAGTTGATATTTCGGACTTGATTAAAACCGTTAAAGAACATATCATTCCAGAGACCAGCACAACAGAATCAGCTACAACAAGCTCGTCCCATGAAAAAAAGCTAGAATCAATCAGTGATTGTCTTATTACGAAAGCGGAAACAATTATTGAAGCAGTTAACCAGAAACTAGAAGGCACACAGGAGTTCGTTGTGGAGTCTTTAGAGCAAATAACCAAAGAAAGTTCAAAATCCATAACAAAACTTGAATTAATTAAAGATTCCAAGATATCTGAAATTTACACGACAGTATCTTCAGTTTCTGAAACTGTTCAAGCTGTTGTGGATGACAAGTCAAACGAAGCCATCAATAAAATCGTAAACGTTTCGGAGGCACTCTCTCAAAAATTAGGGCAGACCGATTCCGTTGTAGAAACTTCGCCTGATATGCCAGAAGATACTAATGCCAAGGGAAGCCTTGACTTAAGTGGTTTCTCAGAGCTTCGAGAAACTCACATTACCACAGTTGATTCCCCCGAATTCACAGTAACAATCTGTGAGCGCGATGAAAGCGTGCTTCATGATATCAAAGAAGAAGACGAGGAGCACAGGTTCTCTCCACCATCCGAAAAAGGTGCAATAATATTGGAGCAACCAGTGCGGCCACTGTCACCACGTGAAGAAGAGGTTGCCAAGATTGTCGCCGATGTGGCCAAAGTCCTGAAATCCGATAAGGATATAACTGATATCATACCCGACTTCAATGAGAAACAGTTGGAGGAAAAATTGAAAACTACAACCGAAACTGATACTGATAGCGCGCAGAAAGTTGATACAATTGAAAATATCTCGTATAAATTAACTACCATGGCCATGGATGAAAATATATTCGAAACTAAGACGATAAAAGTAGATGTTGAATCAGAGAAGTCTTCGCCAGATCAAAAGTCAGGCCCAATTTCAATTGAAGAGAAAGATAAAATTGAGCAGTCCGAAAAGTCACAGCTGCTTGAAGGAGCCGCAAAAGCGGCTGCTGCCGAAATAGCTAAGGATACATCCAGACCTGAATCAGCCACTAGCCAGCTGGATGCCCTAGAAACATTACCTTCCCGCCCAGAGTCAGTAGCTAGCCAAAAGGATGCATCGCGGCCTGTTTCTGTGGCAAGTTCAAAGGAAGCTGATCAAAAAGCTGAAAAGTCACCGTCACCAAAAGATCTCTCAAGGCACGAGTCTATTGCTAGCCATATAAGCGAAAAAGACGACACCGCAATTGGCCCAGACTCAAGACGGGAGTCTGTTTTGTCTACAGCTGAGTCCGTAGCCAGTCAGGTCAGCGAAAAGTCAGCAAAAGCAAGGGACAGCCAACGACAGGAAGTGGCTGAAGAAAGGGAGACAGAGGCTGGCCGACCCGCATCAAGTGCTAGTCAGGTCAGCGCTAAAGATGAAGAGACTTCCGACTTGCAACATGGTTCTATTCTGATATCATCAATCGAAAGCAACAAGGAAGATAAACTAAGCGAATCAACAACCACTTCCAAGTTAATTACTAATCAAACACATCTTAAAGAAGAATCTATAACTGAGTCCTTAAGTAGCAGTTTGAAAGTGGAGGATAGTTCCCGACGTGAATCGTTATCCAGTCTTGTGACCGACAAGGAGGCCAACAAGTCAGCAAGCACAAGCGTCAAAGAACAGACTGAACGTGTCACGAAAGTTATAGAAAAAATAACAACATCACAATTGGAAGAGATGCTCACTCAATCCGAAGAGTGCTCCTCAGAGTCAGTAGTTAGCGAGATTCAAACTACAAGCATTCAAAAGCCAAGTGGTCAAAGCACAAGCAAGGAAACAACAAGCAGTATCATACAGGGGTCTGTCAAGGACAGTCTCAAGGAGACGGTAGCTGAGTTTTTGGCAACGGAGAAAATTGTTTCTGCCAAGGAAACTTTTTCAGCTGAGGCAACCAAAACAGCCGACGAGTGTCTAAAGAAGATATCTAGTATGAGCTCCTCCCAGAAAGCCTTGGTCGTAGGAACAGACGAGTCGCGGCGGGAGTCGCTGCTTAGTCACACCAGTGAAAGTAGACAAACGCACAGTGATCCTGAAGAGGAAAGTGATGACGATGGACACGCCAGTTTAAAAGAAGGTCGATCCAAGTCCATTGCCACTATCATGATGACCAGCATCTATAAGCCGTTCGAGGAGGTAGAAACGATTGCTACCGTCAAAGAGGAGGATACCGACGAACACATTGAACATGATAACACAGCCAATGAGACGAAAACCACAACATCTTCCACTACAGACACAACTACTAAAACAACCACACTGCTTCAGTCAAGCGAACAAAGTAGCAGCACAACCACCAAAACCAGTTCAACCGACTCCAAAACTAAATTCGAAACCATAACACTAACACAAACACAAACTGAGCAGGCAATGGAGAGCACAGATCGCAAGACGCCGCCTACAGCTCCAGTCAGTCCCAGCGTCAAGCCGATGAGCACCGCAAGTACAGGCACAATAGCAGGCACTGGGTCTTCCAGCTGTGCTAAAAGTGAGTCCAGCGCTGCTAGTATTGCATCAACATCGGGCCCATTGTCGCCCAGAGACATAAGTGGTAAGTCAAGTCCTGGTGCTTTAACATCTGAAAGTCAATCCATACCAACACCGTTAGGGCGTGAATCACACACCGAGACACCAGAGTCATCGCCTAAGCCTACATCACCATTCCCACGAGTCAGCAAGGACGAGCTCCGCTCCCTAGGCGTGACAACGGAATCAGATGACCACAGCGACATCGGCGCAGACTCCAGCGAGTTTTTTCCAGACCTTCACGAAATGCGAGGCATTGAAAGCACCGCAGCACTGAGTGACAGCACCGAGAAGATTATAACAACAACCATAACCACGGTCACCAAGGTCATCTCTGCCGATGGCAAGGAGACTGTGACCGAGCAAAAGACAGTTACCACAACGGACAGCTCAGAGCCAGATAGCGAGAAGGTGGTAGTAACCACAACGCGCACAACTAGCGAAAGTGAGAAAACCGAACGCGAGCGCGAACATGTGCTTCCCAAAGAGGTAGCCATGCTGCGCGGCATATACCGTTCCGGTACGCCAGGTAGCGATGATGAACGACTTGCTGGCGGTATCAGCGATGATGAGTTGCCCGGTTCACCACGCAGCACTAGCTTCGATCTACAACGGTCCAGTTCTGGTATTAGCAAGCGCTCTGATCTGGATGCCGACGATAGCCAGGACGATATACCGCCCCAATATGGTAGCGAGGAGCATTCTACTGCTCGAGCCATTCTGCCACCCCGTACAGCCGATCCAATGGCAACCTCTTTCTACGGAGCGTTGCCGGACAGCTTTGATTCAAAGCCCAGCACCGAACCAATACCTATTCGAGGAGCCGCACTGATTTCCTATTCAGACTCACCGCCAGCTAGTCAGTCATCGGAAAGCGTAGAGAGCACTAGCCAAACCTGGGCTGGTCACAAGTTCCTCGATGAGGCTGACAAGGACTTCCAGAAGGCACTCGAGGAGCATGTGCAGGCGCGCGGCGCCGAAGTGATGTCTTCCGTGACCGCCAAGTATTCCTACTCGCCCTCCAAGGCCGAGGAGGTCGAGCATATTGTAAGCAGCACTGCCGAAAGACAGCGCTTCCCCCTTAGCGATGTCCATAAGGTGCGCAGCGGTGAAAATCTCTTGGGTAGCTTTGGTAGCGTCACCGCAACGACGACAGGTGCAGACAGCTCCAGAACTAGCGCCCCTCTGACAAGAACAACCACAACAATATCAAGTGAGTCAACAACAGGAAAAGAACAAACAACAACAACCACTACTACTAGTAGTAGCAGCAGCAGCACTAGCGGCACCCTGCCCAAGGATCGGTTAGAGGAGTGGGGCAAACCACTTGGCCTACCTTCACCAGCACCACTGCCAGTCGAAGGCGCCGATATACGCACCACACCAAAGAAAGAGCGTCGCTTGGTGGCAACCAAGACGCGTCTTAACAACGAGAAGAACATGCGCAAACGTAGCGAGTCTCCCAACAAAGCAAAGAAGCCAGCTCCTGTCTATGTGGATCTGACTTATGTGCCGCACAATGGTAACTCCTACTATGCCCACGTTGACTTCTTCAAGCGTGTCCGTGCTCGCTATTATGTCTTCTCTGGCACTGAGCCCAGCCGTCAGGTTTACGACGCTCTGCTGGAGGCAAAGCAAACTTGGGAAGACAAAGAGTTGGGTAAGTGCAATATTTCTTACAAATTAAGTTCAAGTATATGCGGGTAAAACAGAAAAATTTGAAAATTCGATCAGCTTAAGATTTGTTTTTGGTTTCAAATCTCTTATTTCCGATTTAGAATCACCCGTTTAATACTTAGTGAGCTAAGGTTATTAAGAAATTTTAACATTTTACAGAGGTGACCATCATACCGACCTATGATACCGATGTGCTAGGCTATTGGGTGGCCGAGAATGAGGAGCTGCTTGCCAAGCATCGCATCGATCTGTCACCATCCGCTTCGCGTTGCACAATTAACTTGCAGGATCATGAGACCTCGTGTTCCGCATATCGCTTGGAGTTCTAGGCCACGGGCTTGTTTATTGCATTTGACGATGACGACTAAAATCTACAGCAAACAAAACACTATATTTCAAATCTCTTTCACCACACAGACAGCGATTTGAGTGCGCCTCTTTTGTAAACCTTAGGGGCAAAAACAACAACAACAGCATCTTACATACACACACACACACACATATATATAATGACGACTTCCAATTTTTGAGCTTAACGATGACGACTTACACAAAATCCAACACTTAAAGAAACACAACGAAAACGACACAAACAACTACTGTAAACAAAGCTTGACACAATAACAACGACAACAACAACAACAACAACAACAAAATGCAATATGCAAAATGCCGTGCGACACAGAAACGCTAAAATAACAACACTTTCGGAAATAAATAACGAACAAAAAGCTGAATATGGCGGAGTAACGGGTCACTTGTGTGACGCCATTTTGTTTGTCAATGCCGTCTATTTGGGCTTTTTCGTATTTATTTCATAATGCTGCAAGCAAGGTAATTAATCAATATTTATTTTTAAAAAATTAATTACAAAACAGTGTAAAAGTAAACAAAAAAAACAAAAAACACTAAGAATACCAAAGATGCGCTACGTGCCACACATATACACATATGAAAACAATTACAAGAAAAAAAATTATATACATATATATATATAATCGTAAATATATTTAGTATGTGTATTTATTTTTTTTATTTTTTTTTTTTGTTGATTTCATTATACGTCAAGCTACCTTGCATAGTAATCCAAAGATCAAAAATGTTTTCAAAACCGCATAGCTAAAATATACCAAAACAAAAAAAAATTACAAAAAAATCACAAAAAATTAATTAAAAACACATAAAAACCTACAAAGGATATAAAAATGCTTAGTATATTATAAATATTATTCATGTTTATTGTATTAGTAAAACTTTTATGAGAAATCTATTGATGAATCCCAATATATTTGAATTTTAAATAAAGTTATATATCTATATATATACATCTATATATATATATATACATTAATACATATATGTATGCATATGCCAAGCAATGGCGACATCATATAGTACTACTATTAGTATTTATCGAGAAATACAAATAATTTACACGCCTTAATCACAACTACACGCTGAATGTACCATGCAAATCGATCAATAAAAATATTTTTGTTTATTTTTTGTCTTAATATTTTCGTTTTTATAATAAATATAATAAAATGCACACAACTTGTTAAAGCATTATAAAAAAAACAATTTGAATCTAAATATTTAGCTAACAATGATGGGTTTAACACGAATCACGAATGTGAAATCGTATAAATGTAATTTTATCAAATGTCAAATGAAGGATCTACAACTAAATATGGAACCAAGCAAATAAATAATACGAAACCTTAAATACATGTGCCTCTCCAAAATGCAAATAAACAAAATGAACAGAGGTCTTAAATATGAAATCTGAAATATATATTGAAATATCAAATACAAAATACAAAATATCAAAATATAAAAGAAAGATGTGAATAATTTGATAATTTTAAGTTAACTATTTTGAATTGATCTTTTCTTTTATAAATGGTTCACAAAGACAGATGAAAGACTTACTAAAATACCGTTGGGCAAATTAAATATATGTATTAAGCAATGCAAACACGATTTAACTATAGCTGATAAATGATACAAATAATATACGTACACTGATATAGAACAAGTAAATTATACAAAAGTCTATCAGAAATTGAATGAAGTGCAAGCGTCATGCTCTTGGGCAAGATCTAGTTCTGTGGGTAATTGGAAGTCATATGGGTTTGATATAGTATATACAAAACATATAGTACTATATACTGATGTAGGTGTGTTAAGTGGGTTTAACTCCAAAACGATTGTGAAGATAAGTGAAGATTGCTGTTGTTGGTGATAAGATTGAATATGCGATTATGTTAATGCTGATATTACTATGTAAGGTTTACGAGGGTCTGAATTGGGTTAGCATGGGTTTGGGGTAGGGTGTCATTAAACCAGATATTGTAAGACAAAACAAAATGATGAACACAAAGTGAATGAAGGTTATTTTTATATATTTTTTATTTTTATTTTTTCATAGTCATAGAATAACAAATTTCCGCAAATAACAATACAATTCTAAACTAATAATATAAAATAAAACAACAGAAAATGGCACATGCAACATTTAAAATCAATTTTATATGCATTCTTATATGTATATACATATATAAAAACAAATTATAATATCTATAGCAAATACAGAAAATTTTGAAGCCACTGCTAAAAATAGTCAGACAGTCCAAAAACAAAACAAAACTAAACGAGAAATTGAAATTGAGAAACATATTTAAATACAAATTTTTTGATTGAATTCAGATTAATATTTGACATACAGACTTTTTAGGATATACATACATATATAAAATTAAAATAATAAATTTAATAAATATATACATTATTCTTTGCATTTTTAACAACTTAAATATGTGCAAATACATATAGTATATATATACACATATATATATATTTTTCTGTTGCTTTTTATACAACAAGAACAAGAACAAGAACAACCAGGCGCAAAAGTCAACCAAAAAACATTAAATAAACTGGCTACCGTCCAGTATACAACAGTTTGATAAGCAACAAGCAAAACGATAAAAACCATAAGTATAAAATTAATAAAATTTAATATGAAAAACATTTACAAAAAACAAACCATTTAATCAATTAATCAATATCGATCATATACTTTTCCAAAGATTTAGCCGCGCGTTTGATAGTTTAATTTTTTTATGCGTTTTTTTTTTATTTTTATTTTAACCAAATAACACTTGATTGCTTTGTCTTGACTTGTGCTTAAACAAAACAAAAAACGAACAGTTTATAATTTAAGCAGCAGCAGATATAAAAAATATAATATACTACATAATAATTTGTGTATGTATATGATATAAAGTGATAAAAAAACATGAAGAAGAAAATTATTTTATGACTACTAGCAAACAGCTTTAGACAGGGATTTACAAATTATAAGCAAAATTTTAAATATAAAAAACATTTAATTGAAAGGCATTGAAAAGTTCTAAACAAAGTAAATGGTACAAGCACCGTTAATTTTTGTTTCTTATATAACTAATTAAATTATATAAACGATTATTTTGTTGAAAACAAGCTTACACTATTCAATTAATGAATTTCTTTCGAAAAACTAAACTTAAGAAAATTTATGTACCTAAATATTTGATTGCAATTCCAAACTCTTACAAAAAAAAAAAAAAAAATATTAAAAAAATATAAATATAAGTACTAAATTGAAGAGCCCTTTGAAGGCACATTAATAACATTTCAATAATTGTTTTGAAAAAATTATATAATTTCCAAAAACTAAACTGATACTGATAAATAATAATACAATAGTGAGGTAATCTTAATGTGATCACAAAAGAATATTCGGTTTGAGATCTTTTGTATGAATCCGTCGATATATCCTCAACAATGACAACTTTAAACTATTCAAATATGAGTGTATAATTGGTATAATTAATCAATAAACGTGCTAAGCTTTCAGACACACATTTTCAATAACTTTTGCGCATAAATGGAAAATCCAAAAACAAAAAGTAAATATCTGCAAGAAACCAAAATAAAAAACACTTATAGACATACTTACACACAATATATATATGATATATATATATATATATATTAAGTAACCTATATACACTATTATCTTGAATGTATGAATTTTTGCTTGTTAGCTCCTAGTTAACACAAAATTTAAGAAAAAAAACAACAAAAAAAATTGTTTGCTTCAGATATGCTGGGTGAGAATAACACAATAAAGTGTTTTCGAACTTAACTAAGAAAAAAAAAACAAACGAAGAAATTAAATTGAAATGTGTTAAATAACTTGCAAGCGTTTATTGTTTATTTGCCAACTGAGTAATCAGATTATTATGTATCCATTTCCTTATCCAAAGAACAAAGCGTATTTAACGTATTTAACTACTATATAGTATGAGTGTACACAAAAACAAAAACAAAAAAAACCAAAAAAAAAAACCTGAACAAAAAACCAATACGATGTAGAAGAGGTCGAATATGTTTGTTGAATTTAATATATGAATTTGCTTTTACTTATTAGCAGCTTCGATTTAAATCAAATATACCCAAATTTAAGTGCATGCACACAGATATATATGTGTAACTATATATATATATATATATACATATGACTACTATATAATCATTATTAAAAGCATGCCGAAAATTGTTAAACGAAAATGAATGAAAAATGAAAAGTAAAGAAAAAGCGCAAATGAAAATAACAGAAACAAACACAAAACACACACACAAAA
Source organism: Scaptomyza cyrtandrae (assembly GCA_035044605.1). Lineage (NCBI taxonomy): Eukaryota > Metazoa > Arthropoda > Insecta > Diptera > Drosophilidae > Scaptomyza > Scaptomyza cyrtandrae. Next base: position 4,921,385 of record JAWNNS010000639.1, read on the forward strand.
ACAATAATCAAAATACAGGATTGAGGCGAATACACATATATAGATATGGCATTAAATCAATTGCGTGCACAAAGTCACACAAATAGTGATGACTATTAGAATGACAGGCAGAATGAAGAAGGATAAGGGGATCGAAGCGAAAGCGTAAGTGAAAGCACAAAGAAAAATTATATACAAAACTAACACACACACAAACACACACACACACACACACTGATAGGAAAAGGAATAATATAAATCGAAAAGAATGCAATATTCAAACAAAAAAATAAAAAAATTAACAAAAAAATGCAAAAATAAAAGTACATATATGTATTACATTTTATGAAAAAGTCAAATCAAGCTTATCTCAAGAAATATTTCCAAAGAAAAAACAAAAATCTAAAAACATTATAATAAAGGTATTTATGTGAAAATGAATTGTGTTTTATTTAAATTTGAAACAAGGCTTTAAATTGTATCAACCAACCCAATCTTGCAACACTTGCAGCGAATGTGCGTTAATATCTAATTATTATTGGCAAAAGCAGAAGAAAAACTTGACTCACCTTTTTATCTGTCAAAATTTGATTAAGTATGCATTTTAGCTTGTTGACAAGGAAGTGCGTTAATTTATATTGATTATGATTGATAAAGCTTTAGACAGCTCATCAGGTTGTGTTTCCTTCACTTGTTGGTGCCAGTCAAAAGTGTTTAGTCTTCAAGTGGATCTCAGCTTGTCCAGTTGTTACTAGTTTATTCAAGCAAAGGTTAAAGTTGATGAACATTCCTATCTACGTAAAGGTTTGTTATGGAATTCGCACTTGCACAGATAAATCAATAATAATAATAATAATAATCGATTGGCAATTACATTGCAATTATCTGATAAGATTAATGCAGAACTAACTTCGCAATAATATATATTATATTAGAGAGACAGCGTGGAAATCCAACTGAATCAATTGAGTCAAACGGCATGGACATTTTGGACGCACTGTCGCCGCTGCATCGTGTCTGTCAAGTGTGCAACCTGTGGCAGTGGCATGTCGACACTTCCACACCAAACCGTCAGCTGAAGCGTTCGCGCTGGCTCGAACTATACAGCTGTATAGTATTAATGCTTTCTATCGGCTTTTTATTGTATGTATTGTTTAACGAAAGCCGCACGGCGTTCAATTATGGTGCTGACGAAGCCGTATCGAATGTCACAAGCAATATTGGCAACACCGTGGACTCCATTCAGCTCGTGGGCATACGTGTGGCACATGCAACGGCACTGCTCGAGGCTTTGTGGCAGCGTCAAGCGCAGAGCCGCTTTTTTGCCGAGGTCCACGAAATCGATCGACAATTTGCCAGTGCTCTGCATCTGGACGTAGACAATGGTCAATTGCGTGGCCAGGTGACACGACGCGCAATGTGGATGCTCTCTGGTTATATTATCAGTCAGGGCTTTATACTGTTTACGAAAATGCTTGCGCCTCAAAGTAATTTTGTCGTTTACTGGCTATGCTATGTGCTGCCACTCTTGGTTTGTGGCATTCGCTACTTTCAGATCTTTACGGCTGTGCTGATTGTCCACCAGCGACTGGCGATGCTGCTGCGCATGTTGGAGTCGCTGCAGCTGAGCGCGACGGAGATGCAGAAGCCATATGTGTGCAAGACCATTAAGGATCAGCTGGAAATGGAGGCGGCTGCAGATGATTGTATGCAACGTCTTTTGGCTGCCAGAATGCTGTATCAACGCCTCTGGATGCTGGTCACACATCTAAATCATTGTTATGGCTTATCCATGCTTGTCAATTTGGGCAACGATTTTCTGGCCATTACCTCAAACTGTTATTGGATATTCTTGAATTTTCGACAGTTTGCTGCCTCGCCCTATGATTTTCTACAGATTGCGGGCAGCACTCTGTGGTCAGCACCCCATCTTGGCAATGTCCTTGCATTGGCTCTGGTGTGTGAACATGCTGCTTATTTTGTAAGTCTTTGGCGGTTGGCCCCAACTGGACGTTTTTATGCAACTTAAAGCGTTATCTTTCCATTTCATTCGCAGACAACACGTTTGGCGTTAAGTCTACATCACATTCGAGTCGATTTGCGGAATGAACGTCACAATGCTTTAGTAAGTTCATCTTTGTTCTTTATTCTACAGGTATAAATATTCCTGTTGTTTTCATCATTTTCTTACAGATCACACAGTTCTCTCTGCAGCTGCTTCATCAGCGACTTCATTTTAGCGCCGCTGGTTTCTTCAATGTCGACTGCACGCTTCTTTATACGGTTAGTCAGCCTTACCTAAAAGCTAAGCATTTTTACTTTACCCGTCAACCTTTTTTAGATTGTTGGTGCCACAACAACGTATCTGATTATACTTATACAATTTCACATGAGCGAGAGCAGCCTTAACAGCGATACAAAATAAATATTAAAAATTTATTTTATTTTTTAACCGTTTCATTTGACACCACAAAGTTCAAGTACATTTCTCAATTGGAGCCAATCCCGCTACTTTACACAAGAAAAGGAATCAGAACTTGGTTTTTTTTACACACTTTTATACAATTTGACATGAAAACCAATCTCCTTTTTCAGAAAAGAAAACAAAATAATAAATAAATATTTATCGTGTTCCAAATCGATTAATTTGCAGTTGATTTCGAGTTTTAGCATAATCTTTATTGGGTGCAAAGTGCACTAACAATAGGTAATAAAAAGCGAATCAACAATATTGCTATATACTTTTAGGCTGACCAATAAAATCCGAGAACTGTTCGTCTGTAGGTAGCATACAAATTGCATACTCATAGGCTGAATTAATTTATCTGCTCGCTCGGAAAAGAGCTTGAACAAGCTTTAAGATTAACATTTTAAACAATATTGGACATTATTTACAAATTAAACTCAGAATATATTAATTATATTGGAATTATCGAAATCAGAAACGTACAATATTATTATTTTTTCGACGTACCTTGTGAAAATTGCGGTAGTCCTTGTAAGACCTTCGAGCTTAAAAATATTGTTTTCGTGAAAAGGCTTAAAATTCTTTAAATTTCGATTTGTTCTTTTGCAAAATTAAAATTGTCAAGCGTTTCACTTTCAAGGCACACCAAGTCAATATTAAGTAGCTTGTTGAATACCTATTTTTACAAAAAAAATTGTTAACAAAGAAAAAATCGCAGTAGCCTATTTGTTATGTTCGAACCATAACAATCAAAAAGTATTTGAGTATCAACAACTAAGTAAGTAGTACACAGTAATACACTTGACATTTTTCCCAGAAACCTAACTGCAATTGCAATCAATACAAAACTTTCTCCGAGCCACCACTTAAGCCACTTAAGATAGCATGGATCGCCAGGGCAAGGACCCTCACGATATACCCACCACTGCCGGTGATAAGACATATATATCTCCAGCACCATCAGCACCACCATTAGATGATGACGATAACCTTTTTGAAATTATACGAAAAGCAACTATAGGCAACGGACTCGAGCAACAAGCCATTGATAATTCCAGTGTCATTGAAGGAACTGTTCCTGTAAGCAAATGCGAGCAGCCCATGGCCAGCTGCTCTTCTACTCTCAACTCACACGATGCTCCCAGCACCGAAGCCACCAACAGCCTGTCAGCTGTGGTCCAGCACAGTGAGTTTTCCAAATTAATGATGCGCCTGGGCGAAGAGGGTGACGGCGATGCCAACCAGATCGTCATGGAGCTTCTCAACGCCAAGAAGCAAGCGAATAGACCCACAGCAGTTATCGAACGCGTATCGGAGAGCCTCATGCTCGCGCTTCGCACCCAGACACTGGCCGAGGCAGGCATTATTCCAGGCAACGAACGCTACCTCTCCTTCTTGTCTGTCATACAGAACTACGCCAAGCTCTATGCGGCAAAGTGCTTTATTGACAAGCTGCCTATGCTAGGAATAGGTCCACAGTCGACACAGGAAAGCGGCCACAATCAGAATCAAAACCAGAATGAAAACGAGAAATCACTGGTACGCATGGTTGCCGATGAGGTGCTTCAGATACCTGAGCTGATGCGACAGCTCTGGACCTCCCTTGAGAAAATGGAGTTCTTCAATGAGGACACCGCTTACAAGGTGTATTTGGAAGCTCGCCGCCATCCCCAGGCAAAGATTCTCCGTGAGCTGATGCTAACTCGCATTTCGCGAGTTTATCTTTGCATTGTCAGTTCTGCATCCTTTCTCGATTTTAGCGAACAAGAACTGATTCATGTGCTTAATAACTGTTACATCAGCGTCAATTCTGAGATAGAGGTAAATAGATAATATGAAATACGATCTAATAAAATAATTATCCTCTCAACCTATAGGTATTTCTCTCGGTCGTACTTTGGCTAGAACACAATTGGTATGAGCGCAAGAACTGTGCTGAGCGGGTCTTGAGTGGAGTCCGATTCGGCCTGATGCCCACCTGGTATCTCTTTACTCTCGACAGAACTAATCGTTGCAATCACTTTGCCAGAGTCATCAATAATAAGGCTGTGCAAATCCTTTTGGAGAAGGGCATTAAGTAAGAACCTCAAACTAATCAATTCCCCCAATGTTTATTGAGTCAATTTAAATCGTTTGCAGAGAAGCCTTGGCCTTGCGTTCAAAGAACTCTCGCACTTCGGACAACAATGGTGAGATGAAGGCTCCGTTGCCTCGTGACTGGGTTGCCGATCCCGATTGCCGTCATCACCACAAGTGCCACTGTGAGCGATTCATGTATCCCACATATGACGTTTTCAAAGACTATCTGGCAAGGATTATACGCTTGGCACCCAATTACTGGCGAACATTGCGCCCCGCTCAGGAAGTCTACCGCAATGTCCTAACGTGCTGTGCTCCTCCATTTAATGCACATGCTCAGCGAGCAACATAATCGTTTCGGGGACAACACTTTTCTTACTTATCATAAAAATAAAACATCTCATTTAAATTCTTTGTTATAGCCAATTTCGGCATGTTCTATTGCTAAATTATTTAAAATGTATATTAAATGTTTGAAAATCCTGAGTTCCTTTGTATTTTATTGATTTGTATGTTTAGTGATCTGCTATTATGGTTTAAGATAGTATTATTGTTCGACAGTATATAGGCTTCACTCCCGTTGCAAAGTATCTCTGTCATATGACAATAATAATGCTGAGCAGTTTAAAATATGTAATATATAAAATATATAAAGATATGCAATAAATTAGAATTGTTAAATAGAGTTAAAGGCTCTGTTTCATATTTAATTCGATATTTGTATAATAATAACTATTTACTATAAGTATAAGCAAGTGTGCTTGCCACAATCGTATTTTGTTAAATGCAACATATTTTAAATTTTATTTAACTCTAAGAATTTGCATTTTGGCATGCCAAATTAACAATAACTAGGAATTTGATTATTGTTTTTTGAAAAGTGTTGTCCCCGAAATGATTATGTTGCTCGCTGAGCATGTGCATTAAATGGAGGAGCACAGCACGTTAGGACATTGCGGTAGACTTCCTGAGCGGGGCGCAATGTTCGCCAGTAATTGGGTGCCAAGCGTATAATCCTTGCCAGATAGTCTTTGAAAACGTCATATGTGGGATACATGAATCGCTCACAGTGGCACTTGTGGTGATGACGGCAATCGGGATCGGCAACCCAGTCACGAGGCAACGGAGCCTTCATCTCACCATTGTCGTCCGAAGTGCGAGAGTTTTTTGAACGCAAGGCCAAGGCTTCTCTGCAAACGATTTAAAATGACTCAATAAACATTGGGAGAATTGGTTAGTTTGTTGGATGATCCGCTTACTTAATGCCGTTCTCCAAAAGGATTTGCACAGCCTTATTATTGATGACTCTGGCAAAGTGATTGCAACGATTAGTTCTGTCGAGAGTAAAGAGATACCAGGTGGGCATCAGGCCGAATCGGACTCCACTCAAGACCCGCTCAGCACAGTTCTTGCGCTCATACCAATTGTGTTCTAGCCAAAGTACGACCGAGAGAAATACCTAGAGGTTGAGAGGATAATTATTTTATTAGATCGTATTTCATATTATCTATTTACCTCTATCTCAGAATTGACGCTGATGTAACAGTTATTAAGCACATGAATCAGTTCTTGTTCGCTAAAATCGAGAAAGGATGCAGAACTGACAATGCAAAGATAAACTCGCGAAATGCGAGTTAGCATCAGCTCACGGAGAATCTTTGCCTGGGGATGGCGGCGAGCTTCCAAATACACCTTGTAAGCGGTGTCCTCATTGAAGAACTCCATTTTCTCAAGGGAGGTCCAGAGCTGTCGCATCAGCTCAGGTATCTGAAGCACCTCATCGGCAACCATGCGTACCAGTGATTTCTCGTTTTCATTCTGGTTTTGATTCTGATTGTGGCCGCTTTCCTGTGTCGACTGTGGACCTATTCCTAGCATAGGCAGCTTGTCAATAAAGCACTTTGCCGCATAGAGCTTGGCGTAGTTCTGTATGACAGACAAGAAGGAGAGGTAGCGTTCGTTGCCTGGAATAATGCCTGCCTCGGCCAGTGTCTGGGTGCGAAGCGCGAGCATGAGGCTCTCCGATACGCGTTCGATAACTGCTGTGGGTCTATTCGCTTGCTTCTTGGCGTTGAGAAGCTCCATGACGATCTGGTTGGCATCGCCGTCACCCTCTTCGCCCAGGCGCATCATTAATTTGGAAAACTCACTGTGCTGGACCACAGCTGACAGGCTGTTGGTGGCTTCGGTGCTGGGAGCATCGTGTGAGTTGAGAGTAGAAGAGCAGCTGGCCGTGGGCTGCTCGCCGTCGCTATTGGTCATTGTTCGTCCAGTGGTATTGGCGCTGGCATTGATAGTAGTTTGCGACTCGTGTCGGTAACGAACAGTTGATTCCCGTATAAATGCGAAAGAGTTTTTATCATTATCCATTTGTGGCGCTGATGGTGTTGCAGTTCTTAATGTCTTAGCTTCTTCAGTGGTAGGTACCTCATCAGGGTCCTTGCCTTGGGCATTCATGTTGTTTTAGACTTTTGGCGATGTCCCAACAGATATCCAAGTTGTCACAAGGTGAATCTTCACTGTGTTTCTCTTAATTGGCTGAAAACTAGCAAGTTTAGTTTAATGGTTTGTTTTAAATCTGTTTTTTGTACACGTATTTAAGTTCGATGTGTTTTTCTGTACTGAAGTTAAACAGTTGCAAAGCCTTGTCGATTAATTTTGTAAGTTCCTACTTAGTTAGCAACTGCTACGCACATCGCGTCCACCTGAAGAATAGCAAGAAATTAAAACAATAGTTTAAAATTGTTAATTGTTGTTAACGATACTTACGTTTGGTGCACTTTAGTCCGCCGATTCCCGATTTAAATTGGATTATTTACTTACCGTTTGCTTTGCATTGCAGTTATATAAAACAGTATTTAACTATGATAAAGATAGATCAAAGACCTGAATTTCTGATTTTCAATAGTTTCGAAGCTGAATTAGCGTGAAAAATTTATATTTACATTACATAAAAAAAAAAAACAAAAAGAAAACATTAACAGAAGAATAGCTCTTAATGAAGAATTGTTATATTATCTAATCTGCGCACGCATCGCAATGCTGCTAGGAATCTCCACATTGTTAAGCTGCAGTAGCTTCACCAGATTGCGAACAAAGTCTTGCGAGACTTTGAGCTCGTCATCCGCTTGCAGGCGCTCAAAGAGATCAAGGGCGCCCTCGTAGTTGTTGTTCTTGGCAAACTGGGCCATGAGCATGTCATAGATACGCTGCTCATCAATGGTCCGCTGCAGTCCGCGAACGCCTCGTGCCAATCGGAGCAGCGTCCGAATGGCGCCCTCCTGACCCAAGTGCTCGCAATTCCGAAGCAGCAGTTCGTGATTGAGTCGAAACTCTGGATTGATAACGAGTCGACGCAGCTGCGTCTCAGTGCCCGATTCGGCTAGTGCTAAGAGAAGGGCGCTATTCATGTTGGCATCTCCATGGACTCGGCTGACGGTCGCTGTTACCGCGCCCAGATGCTGTTGTGCCGACTTCTTCGTTGCGTTCGGAAAACGTGCCAGCTCCGTCTCGTCGCCGTTGCTTAGCTTCACCAGCAGCGCCATCATCTCAAACTGTAATGGTGTATGCTTGAAACGATTTGCTAAGCGCTGGAACTCTGCAACCGCTTCGTCTATATCACCGCGGAGCAGCCATTCGCGGACCACTGGACCCAGGAGCGCATTGTGGGCCTGGCAGTAGCCGAGCTTACGTAAAAATTCATACGTTTCGTAGGTAAGACTTCGTCGTGAATTCGACTCTGGATCCGATTCATATGAAGATGCCGATGCCGATGCAGATGGTGTAGCATTTTCCTTTTGCTTTATGGCCAGTTGAGAGACATTGTTAAGCAGTTGCCAGACATTCTTGATCACATAGTCGCCGCCATTGATACGGTGCTGGTTGGCACGCTGTTGCAATAGCTCCTTGGCCGCATCCAGCTGATTCTCATGCACTAGCAGAGCTGCGTAGTCAATCAGTTTATGTTCATCCAGCTGAAATCCTGCGCGCAAAAAAAATATCTTAAAGTTAACGAGTGCAGTTGAAATGTTTTTAATATTTACATACCCGGATAAGTTTGCTGTAAACGTTGCAAACTCTGCTTAGCACGCTGCAAATCCTTTCGCTTGATGTGCAGCTCAAAGATGGAGGCAAGCATACCAGGACTGGTTTGTACATGTAACGCTTCGCATTTCGTTTGCAGCTCGAAAGCGCGCTCAAGTCGTCCATCGCGCACGCTGAGCTGCAGGAGGCGCCTCAGGACACCACGTGTGTTCAGTTGCTTGGCCTCCAGTTCGATGAGGTGGCACTCCAGCTCATCCAGAGACATATCGCGCGGATGCTTGATAAAACCACCAGCAACCAATGAAGTATCCATTGCTGGAGGCAGTGTCAGTTCAACATTGCGCATCTTCTGCAGCGTACTGGCCAAAGATTGTCGAACTTCTGCATCAGCATTGCCTGCCAGGCTGAGCAGCACCTCGGCAGCTGCTGGAGACAGCTGCATTTGCAGACGTTGCTGTTCGTGTAGGAATCGAAGCAGTGAGGCTGGATCCATGCGCAGACGCGTCTGTGGTGCGCACATCTGCAATAGCAAGGCTCCAACAAAGTCCTCCTGGCGCTGCAGTGAGCGCTGCTGCAGTGCCTGGATAAGCTTGGCAAAGAGCTCATAGCGCTTGTTGGCACGCACATTAACTGCGAGCGCTGCTAGCGGTTGGAGGAGCTGGGTTAGCTGCAGACGCGTGGGATAACGCTGAAGTAGATCAAGAGCTGGCTGTAGTTGTTGCTGCTGCAGCAGTTGACTGAGCACATGAATAAGCGATTGAGAGGCGCGGATGCCAACGGCATCAAGTTGTTGGAGTGCCTGCAGCGGCTGTTGCAGCGTCTGCCAGAGATTGGGCAACACATAGACACACAGAGTTAGCTCATCACATTCAACACCCAGTTGCTGCATCTCGGCCAGCAGACGCAGTAGTCCGCTCTCGCCTTCCCGCTTATGCTGCTGCAGCAACAGGGGCCAAAAGTAGTGCGGACGCAGTGGCTCGCCTGCACTGCGAAGCGCCTCTAAGCAACCCAGTGCAATTGACGGCTGACGACGCAGCGCCAACTCGGTAAGCAGCTCCAGGGCACGTAGGTTTTGTCCACGGTCTCGCAGCTTGGCGGCAAACTGTAGCATCTGGGCAAGGGATGTGCGTGCCCGAAATAGTTCCTGCAATAAGAGCGCCGCATATCCATCGATGTTTTGATTTTCATTGTAGTTTGGCACTGGAAGCATGTCAACTAGCTGAATTACCAGTTCCGCTTGGTTACGATGCAACAGCTGGATGCAAAGACTATTGATGGCCGGCGGCACATCAACGCCATGTACATAGTCCGCCGGCAGCTCGGACACTAGTTGCTGCATTAGCTGCGTGTCCTCCTTCTGGCTGCTCAATGCGGCGCGCAGCATTTGCAGCAACTGAGCTGCATTAAAGTTGCCCGCATGCTGCTTAAGCAATTCGCGACCTTTTCTTACCTCACCATTTTCTATGTAGGCAACAAAGCACAGGGCCTGGGTGCTGGCATTGAGCGTTATGCCCGCTGCACGCATGCTGCTTAGCACAGCCTCGGCGCCGGGCAGATCTCCGCTCCGTGCGTGGCCCAGCAAGAGTGCATGGAAGTTGCGCTCGCTGAGTGGGAAGCTACGCTCACGCATTTCACCTAACAGTTCGGTGGCCTGACGCATGTTGCCACTGGCACCAGCCACGTCTAACAGAGCGCTGTAGAGTGACGCATCCGCTGGCCCATTGTAGATGGCAGTCTCGGCAAGCAGCGCACGATGATCGGGTAGTGGCAGTTGATTCTGTTGTAGTACCTGGAGCTGGGTATAATAGTGCGACAGCGTTGGCTGCTCTATTTTTAGCAACTGTGCCCATAGTCTCTTAAACAACTCTAAGCGCTCACTGCTGCTCAGCACAGGAAGCAGCTCCGGCACACAGGCACCAAGTAGAAAATGCAATTGGTCTGCGCTTAGTGAGTGCTGACGTTTATCGCTTGCACTCACTTCAAGCTGCTGAAGCAGACGGTCGCAGTGCTCGTGGCGTAGCAGACTGTGCTGCTGATAATGCTGCTCCAATTGCGTCCACAGATCTTCGACACTGACTATTGCGCCCTCGATGGCTTTACGCGTGCGTTTCTTGTGCGCAAATGTGGTTTTTACTCCAGCCGCACCTTCAGCTTCAGCTCCAGCTGCTGCTCTTGCTTCACCCGTTGAGTAGCTAACGGTTGTAGGAGCTGACAGCATCGCTGGAGCTCCTGTCCTACCTGCTGTTTGCATTGCATAACGCTGGCATCCATGTGCAGCTGCTGCTGCTGTTGTTGTCGCAGCTCCAAAACCAGTGATTCGCAGGGAGTAACGCAAGCACACATTTTGCAATAGATGCGTACGCAACATTGCGATTGCGAATGCGCCTTATAAAAAAACCAAGCGAAATTTCGTTCGACAAGAATGAAAACAATGAATTTTAGCACGAATCAACATGCGAGCCGGCAACACTTAAGAGACCCGGCACAAATATCGATGGCACAAGCGATAGTATCGATTGCGTTAGTACATTTTTACAATCGATGGTTATGCGCTAGAAACACCGATTGCTGGTTCCAGAAGGGGTAAATTCGCAAACCAATCTTTATAGGCAATTAGTGATTGCTTATCGGCCAAACTATCAGCTGTTGAGTCCTTTGTTACAGATTTATTGCATGGTTGTTTAGTCAAGTACATTAAGCTGCATTTGTTAAGGTGCCCAGGAATTGGTTTTAATAAGCAGCTAAATTAAGTGTCATTAAATGTTTTTTAAAAACAACAATGAACATATATAAATACGGGCCAAACAAATAAGACCTAACACCAGCTCCTTAATTTTTGTGTACCTGCATTTTGTGCATATGTATGTGTGTATATTAAAATGTGCATGGGCATGAGCTTGTGCAAATGCATATACATACACATACACATGCATACGTGCAAAAGTCGGTTTCTTATGTCGTATTTTGATTAGTTTCTTATGTTTTGTATTGTTTCGATTTCAGCTGACACTAGAGCGCCTTCAGTAAGGTGCTCTTGGCGAATGCGAACATTTCGGCGCCGCACATTGGTTCCATAAGCTCGTGCCGACGAACTTGTACTTGTTAACATCTTAGATAACTGGAGCTTTGGTCCGTTCCAATCTGTTTGCAGAGGCGCAAGATATATTGGGACAGGGTACCGAATGATAATGATGTATTCGTTGTTTTCCTTTAAGTTGCTGGTGCTCCTACCAATTGTGCTCTACTCGATGCTGCACGCGTCCAGCTACTCCCTCAAGCTCCTGGATGTAAGTACAACACCTGTAACAAAGAAAAATACTTGGCTTATTTACTTTTTCTTTCTTTGCCGGTTATAGCTGATTGGCCAGAACCGGGTAGTGGGGCATACGGTTAACCATCTCTATTGTGGCGTGCCAGGTGGCCAACGTACCGATGGGCATCGCCTTCTGCGAGATCTTCATTATGCCCTACATCATTGTGCCGATCTCCATGTAAGTTATGCGGTATAAACATGAATATGTATCTACATAATTGCTAATACAATTTTTGTTCTCTTTGGTTCGAAAATAGGGAGCTCGCTGGCCTGATGACGCCCATCAAATGCTAGCATTACCTGGTCATGCGCTATAGCTTGTCTGTTCATCTTCTCCTAACCCGTCGTCTACGATCCCCATCTGTGAATCTTATGGCGTCAAAGCCACACTAAAAACAGGAATAAACAACAGCCCATGGCAAACAATGATAAGCTACATTTTTAGCTAATTATAAGTATTTAAAACAAAACAAAACACACTTAGACACACTTTCAAGCGAAACAGAGTTAGAGGTCCACCCAATATCAAGGGAAATGTGACCGACGCTTGTTTGATATACTAGAATATATTTGTCATATATGTATGTATGTTTGTTGTATGTATGTATGTATGTATGTAATGCAAAAAACTATATACCGATCCTTTATCGGCCTATCTATTAGTGTGTACTTCGATTATTCCATGTTGTGCCGTGTGCAAGATTTTTTTTTTAAATGTAACGCTCGTATTATTAAAGTTAAAAACAAACAAATAGTCTATTATAAAAAAATAAATACTGTTGTTTTTTTTTGTCTAATTATAATTATAGCCTTGCAAGCGTATTATTTTTTTTATACCGTGAACCCATTAAAAATGGGTAAAAAGGGTATTATGGTTTTGTGCAACATGCAGAAGGGGGCATCTCCGACCCCATTAAGTATATATATATATATTATTGATCAGCATCAACAGCCGAGTGGATATAGCCATGTCCGTCTGTTTGTCTGTCTGTATGTGTGAACGCGTCGATCTCAGAGACAATAAGAGCTAGAGACTCCAGATTTGAAACTTAAGCTCGCCTAATCTTTAGGCAAATCTTTTGAAGATTTAGACAAAATAATGACAAACTGTGAAATTTTTATTAAAATTGGTTGAGAAACACCGGAGATATAGAACATTCAGGTTGAGTATGCAGTATGCGCTATGCACACACACACATATACTTGAGTAATTGAGCACTGACTGTACGAGTTAAGTATAGGGTTCAGGGTATCGTCTAGTCGGGATTTCTCGAAATACAATTTCCAAAATAAACGCTCTAACGAGCATCAACGCTGCAATACATGAGACTGAAACATATTGTGATACATTCAAGCGGACCTTCCTGGAATTGGAGCTTCTTTTTGGCAGACCGTTTTATGGATGAAGAGCGGACGAGCGAGCGAAAGACGAACAACACCGAAGAACTAATGTGTGCGTGTATGTGTGTGCATTATAGCAATGCTTATTGCTAACGGTGAGCTCGCCTTTGCTAAGTTACCAACCAAAAGGCAAGTTCGCGCCAAATTCAAAATAGATCTTGTGCATGTGGCAAAATGTATGTAATGTATGCGGCAAACATTAAATAATATAGAAAAGCACTACTTTGGAGTAATACACAAAATAAATTTGTGGAGAAATTTTAAGGATTTGAGCTTCAATATTTCGCCACTTAATTATTAATGAGCAAAATAATAACTTTGCATCACAACGCCAATTACGATAGCATCGCAAAGCTATCGATATATTTCATTTGAGCATTGCCATAAGCAGAAAAGGCGCGTTTTGTAACATTTAAAATTCAAAAATAAATAATAATAATATTTTTGTGATAGCATTTTTGTTATAGCGCTTTGTTTACTGCAAATGTCACTGTCGATGGTGTTGAAATAGTCGCTTGCGCATTAAATAATCTGTGGATCTTACCATAACAAACTAATGGTAGCTATTTTTAGTTTACACTAATGTGATGCTTTTAGATAAAAAAAATATTAACTCTTTAAATATACGAGTAGGTGACATTAGATCTTCTGTGGAATTGTTTTTCATTATGCACGACTTAATAAAGAATTTCAAGATTGAACTAAAATTTCCAAAACAATTGCTCTACGAAAACGCTTAGCCTTTGCATTATTTTAGAAATACTCTCAAATCTTTATATTTATTATTTCAAGTAACGCCGTTGCGTCAAATGAGATTGAAACATATTTTGATACATTCTAACAGACCCTTTTGGAATGAAACAAACAGATAGAATAACGACAAGCTTAAAATGGCGCCGTTAACTTCCTGTTGCAACTGAAACGGAACGCGCTGATTTTCTTAACCAAAAAAAAAAAAAGTACACAACAAAGCAAAGATTCAAAATGGCGGCTGCTGGTGAAAATAAAGCAAAACAGAATTGACAACCATATTAAAATCAAATAAAAGCAGTTACGTATTTAAAGCTCGTGGCGGCTTTAGCTAACTAAAAATATATAAAAGCATATTAAACAAATATAAATCCTTGCATGCAATACCTATGAAAATAATTTAAACTTATTTATATCTCATGTATATTTTCCAAGCTAAAATGGTTGAATGATTTCAGACTCAGATAAACTATAATTTAGCTTGCTGCTTGTTAGCTTTAAGCTTGCGCACTTTGTATGTTGGTATAAAAAATACATTGTTATGCTATTTTAATTTATAGAATGATTTAATAAGTTTATAGATGGATGTGTTTTTATTTTTAAATTAATTTTATTTCCCTTTTTTTTATTTTTGATAATTTGTGATGATATAAGAGTATTTTGTGGAAGCCTTTATTGCCGTAGTTCTTTGTTTGTAGTTTGTAGTATTTTTTTTCTATCACAGCTCGAGTTCAATCTAACCAAAAAAAAAACAGTTTATTTTTGTTTTTTAATTTGTTGGAGGAAAAGTTGCAACGTAGAAAAAAACCGATTCTGTAATTAAATGTAATAAAAGGAAATGTCAGTTAAAAGTAGCTAAAATTATAGATAAATATATATATTTAAGTAACTAACATTCAGAGTTTGCCACGTTTGCGTTTGGGCGGTTCTCCCGATTCCATTTCCCTGACAAAATTTATATATTCTACTTGCCAAACTTCAGGTGCAAATGCGTTGACACCCATATTGTTCACTTGACCGCCATTTGCAATTTGGTTCAGATATGGTATCAATCCCGTTACCTATGACCATACGTTATACATACATACATACACACTCAAAAGCACTGAATATAAATTTTGAGAACTATACTTACATTTTTTATGAAAAGTGCGGGCGGTTCTCCCGATCCCATTTCCCTGACAAAACGAATATATTCTACTTGCCAAACTTCAGGTGCAAATGCGTTGTCACCCATATAGTGCACAAGCTGGACCAAATGCGGTCAATATCCTCACGTTCAAATATGATTTCAGTTGATGCTGATTTTTCTTTTTTTGATACTATCTGGCTGAAGTCTCGAGTCAAAGTGGGAAATTCAAAGTAACGCGTTCCTTTATTTAAATAGGGATGTGACCAAACTTCAATTAATATGGCCGATAAGTATTGTGTCAAGAGTAGATCGATCTATCGTTGTTAACTTGACACTTTTCGATAATATATGTGCCATCGATTAATTGCTCAACGTTCATGACATATAAAACTACAATTGTAGTTGCCTTTCGTGTAAATGCTTCTAAATAGTAAAGTGGCGTTCCTCGTTTAACAGTGTGGTAGAATGGACGTTGCAACTAAACTCAAAGATTGCAGCAAAAATTTGCCGGATGCAGATGGCATTGTGTCTGCTGCTGTGAAACAGCACTTGTCAACATCAGAAATTGTAACAAATGGCCCAATTAAGACAAATTCGAATGTTGTTCAGAAAATGGAATTGGACTTGGAAGCAGGGAAGCTCGAAGTATCTCACTGTACGTATATACATATGCCGTAGACATTCATACCTACATACACAACGTAAATTCACTTCGATTTGTTATTTTCCAACTTAAAGCGACTATTTCGGCCATTGACAAGCTGCGACGCTTCTGCTATTTGGGAGCAGTGGACGCGCCCGTTTATGTGCCGAAAACCTTTGACTTAACCGTCGAGTACAATTTCACAACACTCCGTAAATTGTGTGCCGATGTCAGCGAGAAGGAGCTGGTCGAGTGCCTGGGTAGCATGCTAAATCAAAGCAACGAGCAGTTGCTGCCACGCAACGATGAGGCGTTACTTGTGCTGGCTATATACCTGGCCACACGCAGCGATGTCAAGCAACGCACAGTGGTGCGTGGCCACTTCACTGAGTTTGTGCACAGTGATAAGGAGCTGTTCCTGTTTGTCAAGTTTACGAAGCGTGTGCAAAAGCTGTTGGACCGCCCGGCATTTAATCACACCGTGCGCAAAGCTATTCTGGAATGGTACCAGCATCAAACAGTGGAAAATTTGCTGCACATGTGGTCGATGAACGAGGGCGACTATGCCACGCACCACGAACTGTTGAAACGCTGTTCATTTAAAAAAGACACATTTAAGGCAGAAAATATGGCCGCATTGAATGTGCTGTCGTCGCCTCTTAAAGAGCTGGTTAACTGGACCGACAAACTGGAGCCTGTTGCCAAATACAAGAAACTTATTTTTGGCATTGCACAACTGCGTCTAGCTCAGAAGTCTGACACGGCTCTGCCTATTATAAAACAACTGTCGCTTACATACGACCAAGTGCCGTGTCGCTTGATGGAAAACATGAATTTGGCCAATTATCTGCATGGCACAATGACATGCGAGCAGTTGCTGGAGAGCTGGCCAAAATTCCAGCGTGTCCTTAAGTCGAATCGAAGTGCTCTCGGCAAATACTTCCAACACTTTGAAAAAGTCTTAAAATTGCCTTCATCTAATGTAGAACCCATCCGGCTGCTGCTTCAGGAAGTACGCGTTAAGAAGCACGAAAAAAAGGTGGGTTTTTGTCCATATGCATATGTACATATCTTTTATTATCAATGTGACAATGATATTTAAAATTATCTTTTCACCAATAGATTGTTAAAGGTGTCATTTTAGCTAAGCCGCCAAGCTTTATTCAAAACTTATACAAACAATCATTTGGCCGCAACAAAGCTTTTCCCTTGCGCATGCATATTACCATAAATCTGGAAACAACGTACATAGGCAGTAAGTCAACTAAAACTTATACAGTAATCGCTTGAAGAACTACAAATGTTCCATTATATTCGAGCAACTACTGTAAGCGCATGGTTTTTTTTTTGCCTTTAAGCTAACAGTCAAATTAATTTATATAGAATCACTTAATGGACGTTTTCGCTCAATTAAATATATTGACGCTGTGGTCGCGCTTGCCTTTGGCTACTTTAAGAGCGATTCCCAAGTGACCGTGCGTGTTTGGAATGATTGTAGCGGTGCTTTAGTTGCCTTGCCATGGTTACCCACAATGTCGGTAGATGAGGCAAAATCCTGCTGTCAAAACCAAAAAATAACCAAAATAAAGCAAACGCTAACAGATGTTATTGACAATGCTTTGAAGGATACAAAGAAAACGTATGATGTCTTTTTGGTGTTGGTTCCATGCGCTACACGTGGAAATCCCAATCACAGCTCGGACAGACTCTGTGAGCGTTTGGACGAATATCGCCAAAAGCGAAATAAAAATGCTAAGTAATTTCCTGTTTGATTTTTAGACCTTGCAGATAAAAGAAGACATACGTCTGCAAGGGTATCATATCTTTAAAACTAAATTTCTTAACTCTAACCAATTTTTGTCTTATTGCAGATTCATCATAATGAGCTTGCGCAAAAATCAAGCATCCATGACCTATTCAAAGGTGCGTAACGAAAACATTTTGGAGATATGCAGTATTTCCGACCAGACGCCGCGTTTAATTAATGCCTTTTCTTGCGGCAAATTCTTCTAAACTATTGTTCAAAAAAAAAAAAAAAGCAACAACATATATATTAACCACTCACGAGTAACAAATACAATTGCTGGTTCTATTGGTTGCCACAGTGAAGCTAACTAGCTTTCTCTCTTTCTAATACATATACATTTAACTAGTATTCATTGGTGCTCGTGCGCCCTTTTTGCACACATACTCAATGCATCTCAATTCAATTTATAAACATGCATAGCTATAATAGCTTAAAAACCACATTTATAAACAGGCAAAAAGCACACAGAAAAACAAACGAACTCACAAATATTTTACGCAATTTATACAAAGTTGATTTTGTAACAATCCGTACAATTGGAGTTGTACGCATTAGAACGAAATTGGAATATTAGGCGTAGACAAAGAACTGAATTTGCTGTTTTATTTTACGAACGAAACCGAATAAACTGAATCTAAATTAAATTTGGATACAAATACAAAACACACGTGAATCTAAGCGAAGCAAAAACATAAACAAATAAATTGCCTTACAAAGAAAATGTTAGTCAATCTCTAATTTTAACTTAACATTCATATTTGAATACAAGGAATAAAAAAAAAAAACAAAACAAACGCATTTAGATAAAATATTCAAACGAAAATAAACGAAACTAATTTATAATAGTCGAAGCTAACAATAAGTTAAGACACAAACAAACAAACTAACCATTACGAAAAAAAATCATTATACATATTTTAAAATTTAGATCTGGTGTTAAACATATTCAAGTGAACTGCCCAAAAAACTGTGACTTTTTTAAAAACAAAAAACAAACAACATCAAAAGAACAAAAAGTAACTGAACTATAAGACAAACAATATACATAGGTAACAAAACAAAACAAACTCGTACAGACACAAATTTATACAGCTAAGAACTCCAAATGTGCCATACAAATATTTAACACACGCATTGTACTTTAGAATAAAACAAGCGCCTAAATCGACTCAAACAATAAATTCAACAAAATGCAGAAACGAATTAGACAACATAAATTAAGTGAAATCTTTAATTAGTACATACAAATTGATATATGCTTAATTTATAACTCGAATCGAAACAGTATACAATTTTGAAACAAACCAAACAAAACAATACAAAAACAAAATAAGAAATATGTATTTTTATGGACATTTTTGATATGTGTCCACACGCATCTGTGAAGTAAACCGTTGTGATCGCCTTGAAACCTTTATTTGAAATGAAAATTACAAAAGAGAAAAACTAGAACAAAAAAAAACCAACTTAAAAATCAAATAAATCAAGGACAACTAATTTGATTAAGTTGTTCCTTAAGAATTAATTAATAATAAGTTACATGAACTGGAATATAAAAATCATATAAAAAAAGTACCTAGAATCAGAATTCACAGGCAACAAATTCAATTTACAATACAAACTCAAAAATAGTACTTGGCACAAGCGCAACAGTTAAATAAGCAAAAATCAAACACACGCAAACAAACATACATACATACATATAATCACATATATTGATAGTATTAATTAACTTTATAACGTTGTATTCGATTATGTAGGTGGTATTTGATAAATATTATAATAGTAGTTCTATACGTTAAAAACATACAGAATCTGAGTTATAAACCGTATCAAAAACAGAAAAAGAAACAAACAAACAACGAACGAACAAACAAAAGATTAGATCCAATATAATGATCAAATGTCTTAACACCTGCATACAATAGCAGTAACAAAAAGCAAAAACCTTATGTGATATCTATTTGAAAAAAAAAACAAAAACAAAAATGTGAAACAGCCAACTGAAAAATCAAAACTAAATCTAAAGAAACGAAATCAAAAATCAACACAACATGACATAACCATAATATACAAACATATATATATATATAGAAATTTGTTTACATAAACAGAAAATAAAACGAATAAACCGAAATCTCATTAAACTCAATAATTACCAAGTATTTAGCAAATACATATAAAAGATGCCTTATGTTTCAGTTAAATGTTTTAAAAATAACATATGTCATTGATTTTAGCTATGATCAAAATATACATACATACTCACATATTTAACTGTGTCTTATACAAAAAGCTTTTTAAATAATCTTCATTCAAAATGAAAATTAAAAACTTATAGAAAAATAACTTATGCGATTAACATAATCGCATTCATTTCAATACATACTACAAAACGCCTACGAAATATGTTAAAAAAAACCAACAAACAAATGTTTTCTGTGTACGTTGTTCTACTTTTAAAAAGTTTAATCAACTTCTTTTTTTTTGGCTTTTATATACGTTTTATTTTTTTATATGCTGACATGTCATGTATGCTGCCTAGACAGGTACACATACAATATATATATATATATATGTATATATAATTATATACACGACATTTAAGTTAAATAAACTAAATTGAACTTCAATCAACCTGTTTTTGCTGTTATTTATCTCATTTATTCTCGGTCACAATGCCAGCGGGGCCGCATATGAAGAGCTGCTGTTGGGTGCGTTCGCGGAACGGCTCGAATCCGAGCTCATCTGTTGGTATGCCATACTGTTTGAGCTTGCACTCGTATGTCTCGAGCAGATCATCATGCGCCTTCCACGCCTTGGCTAGCTCATAGCGCAAATCGATTATGGCCTGGTTCTTTGTATCGACAGTCTCGGTGATTGTCTTCTCCACGTCCTCCAGCTTGTCAGCCAATTCAGGGGCACAGGTTGCAATTGTGTTGCGCATCAGTAAGCTACGCTTCTCATCCTCACGCATCAGAGCAGCGATCTTGCGCTCCAGCAGCACATTCTTGAGACCTGTCTTTTGCTGCAACTCAACAATCACCTCGTTGAATCGAGCCTTGAGTGTGGCTCGCTCGCCAACGAGAGAATCGTTGCGCAGCAGAAGTGTCTCCGATTCCCACATTAGACTCTTCACCTTCTTCTCGAGCGAGGTGTTGCTCCTCTTTAGGCGACTCAGCTGTAGCTTGTCCCGATCATAGAATTCCAGCTTGCGCTGCAGCTCCTTCAATTGGATTTTTGCCTGCTCCAGCGGCTCCTTGAGGCGTCTCGTCTCTAGTGTAGCCTCGGCAGCAATGCGATCGCTGCGATCCGATTGCCGCCGCAGCTGCTCAATTTGCTCCTTCATGCTGCTTATAAGCGCCAGATTGTTTAGTGTGATGTCATTGTAATAGTTTTTCATGTCGTTAAAGGCCAGATCGTGGTGATCCTGCAAATCTTTAATTTGCTGGTTCTTGCGCTCCTCCACCTCGAACATCTGTGAGTTAAAGAACAACTCCAACTTCATGCGCTGCTCCTTCATCTTCTCATCGTGCAAACGATTATTATCCTTGCGCTCGTTCTCAAACAAAAGTCGTTGATCGCTGTAAGGCCAAAGCATATAAATGGGTCTTGAAATGGAACTCAGTGGATGTTTTGACTTACAGTAGCTGCTGATTGTAGTGCGCCTCCAGTTGCCGATGCTGCATATCGCTCATCTCAATCCGCTCGCGCACCATACGTCGCAACTGGCGCTTGTCGCTTTGCAGTTCCAGTTCCTGCAGCATATGATGCTCTTGTGCCACCTTAAGCTGGGTCATTGCCTCGGCGCGCACTTCACCCAGCTTGCTGTGATTCTCGAACTGCAGATGCTTCATCTGTTGCATGATGTGCTTGGTGTCAATGTCAGCCAGATCTTGTGTGGCCTCAATATCCTTATCCTTTTGCTGCAACTCATACTTGGACTCCTCTGAAAACAACAAAATATTGTACATAACTATGGTGCTATGTTTCTGATGATGATGCACTTACCCAGCTGCTGGCGTGTTATTTCCCAGAATGTGCGAATCTTGTCACGCTCCAACTGGAAATAGTTGCGCTCCTCGCGCTCCCGATCCATTTCTGCCTTGAGGCGCAATGCAAACGCCTCCAGCTGATCACGGGTCATCGATGAGGTATCCACGCCATCGATGAGCACTGCAAAAGGAACCAGCAAACATTTTTGTCAGCCTAATTTGCCTTTAAGTTTTGCAGCATGACGCTTTTATGAAAATTTAATAAGAATTAAGCGCCCAATGTCTTTTGCTTTGTGTGCATGTGCGTGTGTGTGCGTGCATGTGTGTGTGTGTGTGTGCCCGCATGTGTACAGCCCCTCTTGCTGTAATTGGTTTGTGTAATTGGCATCGTTGGCCGGCTGGTGCAGAGCCCTACCTCACCCTTCTACCGCAGAGATTGTGCATGGCCCACTGGCACAGCGGCTGCTGCAACCAAACTTTAACCAGGCTCCATCTACCAATCATATGTATGTTTGTATGTATGTATGTACATATTCCTCCGGCCATAGAAACAATTATGTGCGTTAGAGGCCGAGCAGCGAACTGGTTTGTTCACCACTGGAAATTAAGTGCGCACTATTTTCTTCTTTTTTTTTTTTTTTTTGTTTGCTTTCGAATGTTGTGTCCACCCTGAAGAACCCAAGCATATGGATGTGGCTGGTTGAATAGCACTGTGCATCTGGATGGCGGCTGGCTGCACAATTTAATTGTATTGAGCATGTGGCCAACGTCGTTGCCACTTGTCACACTCTGTTTGCCTATGCCTCTGCTGGCCAAGCCTCAGATTATCATTATTGACAAATTGTTTTGCTATCCCCGAACTGACTCGCCTTCAATTTGGGGTCTTATTGTTTCCAAACGCCAACTCTTGAACGAAGTCTGACTTAGCGTTGTTAAATCTTATTTGGCCAATAAAAAAGTTGGCACATTTTTAGTTAGTTTTTAGATGCAACTATTTACAATTACAACCGTTGCAATAAAAATTTGTAACTATTGCCATCATTGCCACCTGATACAAAATTGAGACAGTTGGGCCAGTGTTGGCGTTTAGGTGGTCTTGCCATTAAATCTAGCAGACTTTGTTTATTTTGTAAGCTTAAAGAATTCTAGTGCATTTGTTTATTTGATCAATTTTGTAAGTCTTTCAAAGAGTCGAAGAAGTTGAATTGGATATATTCAAGAAAATTTATTAATAAAGATCAATATCTATATATATCTATGTTTCTGAAATAGGTACGGGAAGCTTAAAAATTTGTTAATTCATTTCTTACATTAAATAAAATCCTAAGCTTAAATATTTATTAATATTCATTCATGATGAAAATCCTTCCAAGAAATGCAACTTAAAGATAGGTCAGAACTTTTTTGAAGTCATAACTCCCTCAAAGCTCAACCGATTATCAAATGCAATACCATATAAGTCATGACTAAGCATCTGGATTAAAACTGCATTTCCAGTTTATAAAATAGCTTTCACTCAAAATTCATAATAAAAACTCCACCAATACTAAATTGAAGAAGAAGAATCGCATTATTGCTATTATGCAAATTATGTAAATGATCTCACATAACAGCATACTAGCCTTGCTCAATTACCAAGGTCACACTGTCAATTGCCATTCTCAAATTGTTTGTTGTTTGTGAGATGCGTTTTTCCTTTTCTCCTGAGTTTGTTCATTGTTTGCTAGATAAATGCTAAAATGATCCATTTCGCTTCTTACATATATGTGTACTATGTTATGACTGCACCAAAGTAGATGAATGTATTTGAAGTCAGGGTTTCCCAGTTCCATTGCTGCCAGAGTTCCTTGTTTGCTGGAAACAAAGGAAATCTGTTTCGTATATGTATATTGCGGCTCACCATAAGCCCGAAATACTAAAAGAGTGCATAGAATTTTATAAATATTGCCTTGTCATCTAACAGTTGCAAAGTGTATGAAAGTGCATCTTAAAATAAGTTCAGTGCACAGGCTGTGAACTTAAAATTGCTGCGTTGTATGCATATTTGTGTATTTGGGAAACCCTCTGCGAAGTTCCTTCAAAATATAACTAGCCTTAAGACTGGAAAGACGGAAATGAATAAATTAACCTGGCTGAGATCAGATCAAAAAGGATCATATGGGATCAAAAACAAGCTGGTTTGTAGTCGCGTTTTCTGTAAAGTTTTAAGAAATGTTTTACCATATATTTGCTAAATGCGTTTGCTGTTTGGTTTGAAAAAGTAATTGTTATAAAAATATTGCTGCTACTTACCCGGCATCTTCTTGCCTTTTTTGCCCTTTTTGCCCTTTGGTGGCTGTAAAAATAAATTTAAAAAAATGTAATTAGGTAATTATAATACGAAATTTGTTGCTTATGTAAAATCTGAATTTAAGTTTTGCCTAGACGTAAAAATGTTAATGCTGCAAATAATTAATTTGAGTCTTCGAGGATTCTGTCGCACTTAACGTTTGATAATTATGGCAGCATTGAAAGCTTGAATGCTTTGAATGCAGCTTGAATACTATCCTCTTGACTGCTTAATGTTTAATTCGATTTTGTTTTTTTTTTTTTAGTTTTGTTGTTGTTTTGGAAAAGGAGCATCAACCCAAAACAGTTTTTTACAACGCAACGCAGACTCGCAAAAGGGCGCCAGGCAGCCAGCTAGGCAGCCAGCCACAGGACAGAGGACAAACAGCAAGAGCAGCATCAGAAGCAGCAGCAGTATCGGATGTTGCATGGAGCAGCAAAGACTCCGACGATGAGGCGGCAGGGGGAATGGTGATGGTGGGGGCGGCAACGACGTCGCCGTTTTAAATAATGTGATGGCGCGGCTTTCAAAACAATTTCACAACAGCTGTTGGCTTATTGCATATTTTATGACTGCAAATTATTCAAAAATTTTCGAAGCCGCTCGCTTCGCGACCGCGCGTTGCGTTGCGTCTGCCTCTCAATGTGTTGTTTTTGTTGGCGAAAGGCGTAAAATTTTCATAAATAATAATAGTATACATATAAATGGAGGTAGGTATGGAAATGTAGAAAGAGGTATGTACATACATACGTACGTACGTACGTACATAAGTATGTAGAGTATTGCATGAAATGTACAAATTGTCGAAAACGGACAACGACAACGGCAGCAACAGCCCGCTGTTGTTGGGTGCTGCTGAGATTTTAACTCGCTGCACAATTCTTCTGCAATTTAACAACAGTAGGCGCAACACAAGGCACGAGGCACAAGAGTTAACTGCAACTGAGACTATGCATATTATGTATGTATGTATGTATGTATGTGCATATACTTATGTTCTTATATATATATGTATATGTATATAAATATGTAGTTGTATGTATGTATGCATGTACAGCATATTGTTGCAGCACAACAGCCTGGTTTGGCATGAAAAATTGAATGTGCCAATGTGCAGCAGCAAAGTTGGGCAAAAAGGGCAAAGGGCGAAGGGCATTTTGGTCTGTGCCTAGTTAGCTGGCTGCTCGATGCTCGATGCTCTCTCTTATCTGGGAATTGCGTTAAAACGACAAACACGACAATCTGAAAGATGTTTGTGCCACTGTGGCAGTAAGTACTCCCCCCCCCCAACCCATGAGCAAACTGTGGAATTGGTTGATAACTTACAAAAAAAAAGAAAAACCTTTTGATAAACTTACCATTTTGTTGAAGTCTTGTTGAACTCTTGCAAGCTCCTTAAATTTTGATAAAAATGTTCTTGTTGTTGTTTCTCCTGTTGTTGTGTTTGTGGTTGTTGTTGTTTATGTGACTGTTCAATAAATGAACTCTTATTATTGATAGTTAGATAGTGACGACGGACAACACCTTTCGGTTGCCAATAGTTACCAATTTTGGTTGCCAGCTGTACAAAAATAAAAGTTAAATAACAACAAATGCCAAGCAACCAATATTTTTTTTTTTTTATTTATTATATTTTGATGCTTACGTGTTTCGTGTAAATTTTGAAAAAAATTTCATCAACTTTTCCGTATATTGTGTGAGAAAAAAAAACTTCAAATCTAAGGCATACTATTTTGAATGAAAAGTTTCTTAGAACTATTAAAATGGGAAACAGCATGACAACGAAATACCCTACAATAAAACTCAAAAAAATACCTTTAAAATTATAAATGTTTTTTTTCTTCACCATTTTGCGAGTAAAGTGCAGGCTAAATAGTTTAAAGTTTCGCCCAGGCTTTATTGGTGCTTTCCTTATTATTGTTAATCAATCGAAGGTAATGAAAACATTATGCTATTCATATCAATATTATACTAAACGAATGCACTTTTAGCATTCATGTCAAACAGTGCAATAGAAATAAAATGAAATCGTTGTTGAAACCAAATTCAAATCCTTCAAAGTTGATCAACTAAACGGTTGTTTGACTTGTTTGTGTGACTAATTTATTATTCATTTTAAGATACAAATACTTACTCATTTTTTTTAAATTGCAGTCATTATTGTTGTTGTTTGGCTTTTAGATTAACTCAATTATGTTGAGTTAAATCAGAATAGGGCAAAAGTGAAGCATATTTCTTGTTAGCTTCAAATTCTTTTCTTCTTCTTAAGGCTGCTTTAATTAATTGGATCAGGTCGCCGTCTGAGTTGAAGCTAATTAAATTGTTTAAGCCACATTCCTTGATTAGATCAACTAGAAAAACGTTTAAACTTACGTTTTCAACCTCCCTTTTCAGCTCCCTTCAACCCTTCAACCTTCTCTAAGCGAACTTTAAGACAGACAGACGATAACCGAAAGTTTTGGCGCGAATATTTCACGCCTTAATTCATGTGCCACTGCTCCAAGGTGAAGAAGTTGTAGGCAGAAAAAGAGAGAGGGACAACGGTTTGGAAAATTATGCGTTGCTTTCTTGGCGGTTGTGTAAACAGAAGCCCCAAATAAAAAGGATATTGCTGGCTGTTTTTAGGCTTGCCGGTTAAATGCTTTAATTGAAATTAATAACCGCAACCCAGTTTGAGTTCAGTTCAGCAGTTGAGCAACTCCGCAGTAGAGCAAAGCAGTCAAGCGGCGACTCTTAAACAGTTAAGGAAGGAGGAGGAGGGGGCAGTAGCTGGCCACTCTCAGCTAACTTGGCTGTCAGACTGCTAGCCAGGCTGCCTAAGAAACAATTTTCAATTGTTTTCATTAAAAGTCAAAAGGCAACCCTTCAACCCTTTACAGCCTATCAGCCCAATGCCTCACGGCCGTCTAAAATCTAGGTGTTGGGGTACGTGGAGGGTGGTGGAGCAATGACGATGCCGCATAATTTTGTATTGGCAGATGCTCTCTTGTCCATGGGCCATTTGCACGGTTAACGGTAACGGCTGTCATGGGTCACGCGCCTTCTTCTTCTTCTTCTTCTTCTTTTTCTTCTTATTTTGAAGCGGCTCTGATTGAAACTGAAACTGAAAGTAACTCTAAATACTAGCGCACAGTGTGTGTGTGTGTGTGTACTCGTACAAAACCATATTTAAAATGAGATTCTTGAATTTTAGTCGTAATTAAGTTTAGCATAAGATGAACGTGTTGAGTATTTTAAAAAAGAAAACTACAGCGATATTTAAAAGCGCTCTCGCTGCGGAAAATAATAATAACAATATAGAAGGTAAATAGTATAAAAATGTATAGGCTAATGGGATTATTCAAACTAAAAACTTCAATGAATTTTCTTTTCAAAGATCTAAATTTAAATATCTGTGTTTTGCAAATCCAAATTAGTCTTTATAAGCGTAATTAATACTAAGTTAAAGATGAATATTATTATATATTTGTTAATTTAAAATATTTCGACTAAGAAAGGTTTGAAACTCATTTAAATTATTTTTGAACTTAAAAGCTAAAAAAGTGAAGTGTTAAATTAATATTATTATTATCAAATGTGATACCTTATGAGACATGACTAAACAGCTAGATTAAAATTGAATTTCCAAAAATCAACTTGAAGATAGGTTTTAGTATTAAACAGGACTTTAAGGGTATGTTAATGATAGTTTTTGTGAATACTAAATTGGATTTGATTCCATAAAAAGAACCCAATAATGAAAACACTTCATGAACTTTTTTTAAGATACACATTCACCCAACGAACTCGCTAATCGCAAACTAAATCGATCTCCCTACTTAACTATATAGCTACAACAACTAGAACAATCGAATTTTCTTGATACTGACAATGGTGAATGTAGATGTGTATGTTGTTTGTGCTTTGCTTTGTATTTGAGAATGAAGACTACAAAGGGTTAAGCTGTTCACTAAATGCTAAGTGATGCTTCAGAAGTGTGCTTAGACTTTGGGTAACAAAGTAATTAGCTCCAAAATAGTATGTATGTATGAATATTTCGAAGAGAGTGCAATGCAAGTGGATAACTTTCAGTTAAGGATAAGCTTGATCTCAATTTGGTGACTGTCTGTGTGTGTATGTGTGTTTGTGTGTGTGTGTGTGTGTTCGTGTGGATGCAGAGAAGCGTGCTGAATGCGGTTGCAGAAGTTATTTGCTGTGTTATTTTCAGAACAGCTTCCGCTTTGCTCAGAAACGGACATCCTGTTGTGTTTGAGAGTTAAATTTGCACAGCTGCTTGGACTAACAGACTAACTGGTCTTCTATCTATCTATTTACTAACCATACACCACCCATCAAACCATCCACCCGCCCACTTAGCTTACGACCAACCACACCGCCATCTAGCACTACATGGCACACAGAGATGTAGAGAGATTTTCTCGTTGACAGTCTGAGCAGCGATTTTGTTTTAGTTTTACTTCTCTTCCTTTTTCTTTTTTTTCATTTTTTTTTTTGCTCACTTAATTCAAAAGTTTGACTTTTACATATTTACTAGCTAAATAGACTTGTGTCCTTAATAAATCGTTTGAATAAGATTTATTTTGTTTTTTTATACCATATTACTTAAGTGTGATGTTTTTGCAAGCCAGTTCTGAATGGTATACGAAAATAAACCATTTGAGCATTATTTGTAGATTGTTTTTAAAAGATATATTGTGTTGTATATATATATATGGTTGTGTTTAAAGGAAAATTCTTAAGTACAGCCAAACTTCTTTATTACGAGATTTCTGTCAACGAAGTTTTCCATACAACGAATTCGTTTTCAGAGCAGTGCAATTTGGTTTTTATCAAAAAACAATTCTTCATTATTTTCTCAAAGTATTTATCCTCTTGAGATTATAGAAGTTTGACTGTAGTTCATATCATAGATAGACATAAACAGTATAACTTGTTTGTGCAAAAGTATGTAACAGACAGAAGGTAGCATCTCCGAGCCCATAAACTATATAAACCCTTGATCAGCCGAGACGATATAGCCATATCTGTCTGTCCGTCCGATCTCAGAGACTGTAGAAGCTAGAGACATCAGATTTGAAACATAAGCTCGCCTTATCCCTAGTACAAGTTTCTCAAATTTTCGATAGCTCTTCACGTTCCGATATACTCGATAACAATGAAATCTTGGAATTGGAAAACTTAGAAATGGCGTTTAAAACCATAGATGAAAAAATTGAATTCTTTCAAGTTTTAATTGATATCGGCTAAGAAACACCGGAGATACGGAACATTAAAGTTAAGCAAGTATGCTGTACATGCATATACACACACACTCACATACTTGCAATCATTGACTGTACGCGTTAAGCATAGGGGGATTTCTCGACTAGAGCCTTTCTACTGACTAGAATATATTACTTTGTTGTAAGGTGTCAATTTAATGCCTCATAAGGATGTTTTGATCGCTGTTCTATGTATTTTAATGTATTAATACGTCAAAAATTGTAAATACTGAAGATTAACTGAGTCCTCAATGGCCTTAGCTTTGCTGCAAAGTTCTTGAAGCAAAATGTTTGAGAGATATATTTTTTTAATGCGAAAGTTTCTTTTTCCCCATACTAATAAACCAAATTAACTTTGCAGTACCTATTAGAAGTAGTAGACATTTTTTACCAATAGCCCTGCATGCTTGCTTTTCTAACTATGCTATCCATAACCCTTTTCGGATCTTATGTTAATTATATAACGATCTTTTCCACCTTATAACTAGTACCACTTCTGCATGCTCTCTAAAAAAAAAATTATCTTACGTCATTTGTCTACATGTTCGCGATCTACGTAACCGCACGTTACGCGGTGCGCCCCTCGGTCGGATGGGCGGGAGGTGGGTCGCTTTATGCTTCGTTGGGCCACTTGAATGTACTGTCCGTTAGTACATCTACGTTTAATATAAACTTGGCCCAACCACAATTTCGGCTCATTTGTTAATTATATGAATATTTTATGTTATGTTATTTAATGTTCATAGTATAGTCAATTAGAAATTAGAAATTCAATTTACTGGTCAATTGACAGTTGAAAACCTTCGACCCGCCCTTTGTTAAAAAATGTTTATTGCATTTAAAAAAAATTAAGATGAGACTTAGTAATTGTAATAAATATATTTGTCCTTTATTTGTAGAATTTTCTTATGCACTTTTTGTCAAATTAATTAAATTTAATTTTGTTTCTTGTTGCTGTTTTTGTTTAGTATATATATATAGATGTATATATATATATATATATATATATATGTATATGTCTGTATATATGCTCGTATATAGCTATGTAATTTATGTATATAATACACACATATTATGTTAACTTTATATATGTATGTATATAGGATATATATTTTATTTAATACATGTTTATATTCCACTCTATTTCATTTTTTACTTGATTTACGCTAACTGTATTTATATTTGTGTGTATGTGTGTTTGTGTGTGTGTATGTGTATATGTGTGTATAATTCATTAATGTACTTGAACATTCGTAACATTATTTTGTGTCCTTTTATTTGTTCAATTGAAGTTCTTTGAATAGAATTCATTGAAAAAAAAAATAAAATAAAATTATTAAACTTGCCAAATACATTTGCTTATTATTATTAAGTCAAATGTAAACTTTACTATAATTATAATTATAATTAAACTTAAATCAATCAATGCGCCCCTTGATTTATGTATGTACATATTTGTATGCATATATACCTATATATATATATATATATATATATAGTATGATTATAAATAAATTATATTTGTTTTTTATTGTTTTATTTATTGTGAACATATAGCTGATTGCTTATACTATTATACACGTATATATCTTTGCCTGTTTTTACTATATATATATACTATACTATAGATATATATAAATTATAAATTTTGATTTAGCTGAATGACCAAATATTGCCTTTCCCCTCTTCTCTCTCTCTCTCTCTCTCTTCTGTAGCCATTATACATATATATTCTTGAGATGCATTTATATGACATCCATTAAATTTAAATCTATTTTTTGTTTGCCGTTCACATACATTAATATTTTTATTTTAATTTATTTTTATAGTGCTTGCAGCACTTTTTAATTTGTGTGTGTGTGTGTGTTTTTTTTATGTGTATATAATTTATTTATTAACTTATTTATTCAAGGTTTATTCAACAAATTTAAATACATATATACATATTTATACGTAAATATGTTTTAAGTTTTTCAATTTTCTAAATACGATTTTTGCCATTTTGTATTATTTATTGTTTATGTACGAACTTCAATCATTTTTAAACTACAATTATATATATATATATGTAGATATATATGTATATTCATTTATATGTATGTACATTAGGGTGGCCGTAAAAAAACTAAATTAATAAAACCACTTGCCTCGATTCGATCTAAGCTAAATTTTTTGGTATTAAAAAAATTACGACATTAGCTTATTTGGCGATTGTTACTAACTTTAATTATCAAAAAAAAAAAAAAAATTTTATTATTCCATATTAAATTAGTTATTTTCAGAGTTTACATGACCAAAATGAAAAATAAGTTTGGATCGTCTTTAGTCACGTCTTAAGCACGTAGTATAAAATTAGTATACAATTAATTTTGAACAACCCTAATGTACGTTATTATGTTTAAGCATTTACAAAACGCTTTCACCCAAATAAAAAATTATAGGTTTTGATATTAAAATTAATAAAAAAAGAACACGGAATCTTTTAAATAAAAAACATATGTTCAAATAGAAACAATATATTTTGTTTAAATAAGCAAAATCTGAATCGTGAAGCTGCTTGATGTGTAAGGGTATGTTGAATTCGGTATGCCGAACTGATTATCATTTGATTATATTTTTTTTTTAGTTTTTTAAAGAATTTTTTTGTTTTTTTTTTTACTAATAATGGCACACAATATTATTGTTTGGCAACTCCTTAAATTCTCATATTCATATACATATATGTATTTCTATATATAATATGTATGTATATGTACTATAAATATATTGTTTATGCTTATGTATATATATATATAAATTTACTGTAGACTATGACTAACAAAAAATAAAAAAAAAAAATGTTTTCGAAGCATTATACGATTTTTTTTGTTAGTGCACAAACCGTTTAACATTTGAACAACCTTGTTAAATACATATATACATTTATATATATATATATATATATTTTGTGCTTAATTTTACGAATTTTCAATTCAATATTTTTACACAAATTGTTGTTGAAACATTTGTCATGCGTACATTTATTGTTAGTATGTTAATATGTGCGTGCGTGTGTGTGTGTGTGTGTTCCTTAAAGCAACAACAACAACAAGATCAACACAGACAGAGAGACAGAAAGAGAGAGACAGAGAGAGAGAGAGAGAGAGAGAGAGAGAGAGAGAATTGAGGCTGTTTATTGTTATAGACCCTTCACCACCCCCCCCCCCCCCTCCTCCCCCCTCCAAACATCGACAACACAAAGAAGCTTTTAATTGAAATGCCCAAAGACGTAAATAACTATATATATATATATATATATAGTTAAACGCATTTGCAATAAGATAGAGTGTCAAAGAAATGTGAATGTAATCAGTGTGAGAGAGCGAGAGAGAACGAGTGAAACGCAAAATATATTTCAACCAAATCAGAAAATACAAATGAAATTAAAATTCATTTAAATTCAATTGAAGCATGCCAACAATACACATACAACATTACTGTTTACTAACATTTTGTGTGTGTGTGTGTGTGTGTGTGTGTTTGTGGCAGGTGGCAACAGTTTAGTAGTACTTGCCACAAGGCAGAAACCTGAAGCGGCCATAATTGAATTTGAGTTGATGTCGAGCATTTTGCGTAATCTTCTGTGTCTTTATTTAATTTTTATTTGTATGTATGTTAGTATAATATGTATATTCATCTTACAGCAACAGCAACAGACTTGACGACAAGATTACAGCTGCAGCTGGCAGCTGGCCAGGCAATACTCCTTGCCTCCTTGCCGCCTCACTTTTAACTTTTTCTTTTGTACAAAACGAGCAAAACTTTGAAGGCAACACATGTGAATGTGTGTGTGTGTGTGTGTAGTAAGTACACTTTATTATTAGATCAAAAAAACTTAAGTAAATTTCAAAAACAAAAATGTCTAATGTACGTTAGTGTGCGTATGTTTGTTTGTTTGTGTGTGTGTGTGTGTGTAAGAAGTTAACTTGATTGCCATTTGTTTTTTAGCGAACTGTGTGGCAAATGTTATGCGGCTAACTGGCTGCATATACAACAAGCGGACAAACACAGCCACAAAACACACACACACATATATATATATATGTGTATTGCTTAAACACAACTCGGCAACAAGCGTCGCATTCAATTAAACTTCCGCCAAACATGAAGCTTGCCGCTTGTTGCCAACACATGCCCCACAAGTAACCTCCCCCCCCCCCCCCCCTTCGACTCCTACCCCTTACCGCTTGCCACGTTGCCTATTTGGCTGTCATTCAGCTGCTTGATGCTGCTGCTGCTGTTGCTGTTGCCTTAAGGTTATAAAATAAACATGTTGCCACACACAAAATTTAAATAGATACAAGTTTTGTGAGCGCATAAAACAATAAACCGCAGTAATTTAACAAAAAAAAAAAACACCACCAACAACAACAGCAACAAAAATATA
This sequence comes from Scaptomyza cyrtandrae, assembly GCA_035044605.1. Lineage (NCBI taxonomy): Eukaryota > Metazoa > Arthropoda > Insecta > Diptera > Drosophilidae > Scaptomyza > Scaptomyza cyrtandrae. Next base: position 4,955,011 of record JAWNNS010000639.1, read on the forward strand.
CTACTGTATGTATATGTATGTGTGTATTGTAACAACAATAAAAAAGTCGAAGCAACAAGCAACAGAGAAAACAAAAAAGAAAGTTGGAAGACATGACATAAATCGCTCCTTATTTTGTACTCTCTTTCTCCGCCCCCACCCCCCCTCCCCCCACTCAATCACCATCTCTCCTCCTCTCCATGCCTCTTACGAAATTAAAATACAATTTAAAAGTACCAAATAGAGCAATTAAGCGGCCTTTTCTTACAGCTAACACACACACACACACGCACACTAACAATATACATTGTATCAAGTGCTGAGCACATGCAAACTTCATTACAAACCGGAACAACTTAAGCAACAACAGCCTAGCAGGCACAATCATCAAGTACATGTACTATATGCGGTACAAGTACAAGTGCAATACACACACACACACACACGCACATATATTCGCATGTGTGGCATACATTTGTGCTTCCACACACGCACACTCACTCACACAACAAAGATAACAAGAGACGCACACAAACACCATTTACAAGCAGCAAAGTGGCAGCAGACAAAGCAGCAAAAGTAGCAACAAAAAAGTGTTGCCTACTTTCCAGCAGCAGCATCAGTAGCAACAGCAGCAGTAGTTGTTGTTGCTGCTGTTGATGGACGCATTGGTGTTGCCGAAGCGGCTTATAATTTGAAACACTTGTGTCAATGTACACGTCCCTCTCTTCTCACACACTCTCACACACACACACACACACACAACAAAAAAGATTGAAGAAGAAAGCTGGCATGTTTTGCTGTTTTGTTGTTGTTGTTGTTGATGCTGCTGCTGCTTTGCGGTTGTCAGCGTCTTATTATCATCATCAGTGGCAGCTTTCGGCGGTTTTACATGCACACAAGAGTGTACAAGTGTGCGATGTGTGGTTGTTGCTGTTGTTGATGCTGACTGACATAACACACACAGCTGTGCCGCACGGAATCGTATGTGTATGAGTTAGTTGTCAACGGGCGTCTTCATCTTCATCTCGACGAAACAGTAAAATTCACTTTGGCCAAAAAGTTTTTATTTCATTAAAAAGTGTCTGCATCTATATATGGGTGTGTGTGTGTGTGTGTCGGTGTGTCGGTCGTTTACTGGCAGGCAAGCAATTCATCAAACCAAATTCAGTCACCACACACACACACACACATACATACATACATACAAACATGCATGCTGAAAAAACACCAACATACAGGCAAAACTAACGGACTGACAGCTCAATGAAAGCAGCAAGCAGCAAGCAGCAAGTAAGCAAGCAGTCGCCAATGCTAATGTTGCCTTTGGCTTTATCATGCTGCAAGTTGTGGACGCAACCAAAAACTGCCAGAAAAGATGTTGGCCCAGACAGATACGCCACTCCACATTCCGCCAACAACTGCATTTTGGGTAAAGTTTTTAACCTTTTGCATATGCATGCGCACCAACAACACAGAACACCGAACAGCGGACGCCTAACTAAATACAGAGTGGAGAGAGAACAAAAGAGAGAGAGAGAGAGAGAGAGATGGAGCGAGAGCGAGAGAGAGAGTGCACGGAAACGGGTGAGTTTGAAGTTGAAGCGTGCCTTTAGAATGTTTGTGCTTGTGTTTCTCGATATCTGCTGCAGCTCACACAGGCACAATCTTGAGCTTACACACACACACACACACACACACACACACACACACACACGCACGCACACTAGTTGAGCTTGAGCTGTCCGCTTCGCTGAAAAATGAGCTGCAGTCAGAAGAATCGAGCTTAAGGCGACTGACACAACAGTTAAAGACAGAGAGAAAGAGAGAGAGAGAGAGACAGAGAGGCAGACCTCTGCACATGTATTTGTATTTTTTTTTTGTGTATCTGCGTCGCAGAAATATGACATTTAATTTGCATAAATTATGTGCGTTTCCCCCTTCATTCCGCCGGCCTCTAAAGCTGCTAAAAGTTAGATTTCATTTTGGTTTGAAGTTAAGAAAAAAAAAAAAAATGAGAAATGAGAATAAGAAAACTGATTATTGGCGTTCATTATTAACCCGAAACTCCGGCCGTTGATTGATGTCAATCAACAAAATAAAATAAAAAAGTAGGCAAGAAAAATGTAAGAAGAAAAGAAAAAAAAGCAAATCAAAAGTTTGACACTTTTCTATTAATTGACTCTTTTTCGGCCTTGTCCTTGAGCGTTTCGGCATCAAAATAAATCGAACTAGGAAATTAACTTTTCGGGCAACACACAAAAAAAAAGGCAAGGTAATTAATGAATTCTATAATATATATATTTATGCATAGGTATAGGTATGTACATGAAAATAAATATATATTGATGTATGCAAATAATAAACTTCATCTTAAAAAAAAAAAGTGAAATACAATTTAATTGGCATTAACTTTAGTTTTCGTACGTAGCTTTCTTTATATCGATGCATACATTCATTTATGCTAAGTTTGTGTTTTTTGATTTTCCATACTTTACGATTAGACTATTAGATATTAACAAGACCATGAATACAGTTTATAACTATGTTTTTTTTTTGTTTTCTTTTTATTTATTTTCACGTTATATGAGGCCTTTCGTTTAACGTTATGTTTATACAAAAAAACCATTTATATTAGGGATTCCATTTGTGAATCACATTTAGTATATATATATATACTTATATATATATATATGTATATATATTTATATTTGCAAGTATACAGTATAGCGCACTTTATTGAGTTTATATGACATTATGTTGTTTAAAAAAAAAACATCTCATATTTATTAATACACTAAATGCCTAAAATATCAATTTGAGTTTAGTGGTTATTTGAAAATAGGTTTAAAAATTCCAACTGAACTTAATGTTGTAAGTAAACCAGATATCAAAAGTAAACTTAAGTCTCGATGATTGGTTTAATCGTCAGACTGAAGAGAACTCTTTAAGGAGTGCTTTTGATATAACTTTCTCCCGATTCGAGATCCGTTAACGGTTAACCACTCTTACACATTGAGTGTTACCTTTTTGTAACAAACAAACTGTGTCAAATAAGTAAAAACCTAAAAAAAATAAAAAACAAAATGCCCATTGACATTTACATAGATATAAGCCGAACAAACCCATTAGGAACGACTGTCGAGAGCCATAGCCACAGCCATTGAATGTGACTGTGACTGTGATTGTGATTGTGATTGTGTAGGTGTGTAGGTGTTAACCGGCACTTACTTTAAGCTAGCATCATTTGCCTGACCAAAATCAGAGCAATGCTAAATATGATGCATATGTATTAATGTGTGTGTGTTTAGTTAACCTGTTTAAAAGAAACACAAAACCACAAAAACAAAAAACAAAAACAAAATCAAAAAAAAACCAACTACATTGTGTGTATGAACTTAGTGTTGTTGTGCTGTTTGCATGTATTATAAGAGTGTGAACGCTGCAGCTAAGCCGGACAAACCCATAAGGAACGAGTGTCGAGTTGGACAGTGGGAGAGCCACAGCCAGAGGGAGAGCCAGAGCCAGAGCCACAGTCGTTGGCTGTGATTGTGTTGATAGCCGCCGCTGTTTGAGTTAGCTTCGTTGTTGTTGTTGTTGTTGTTGCTGTTGTCGTAGGGGCCGCCGCCTGTGGCACCGCCGACGCCACCGGCAACATTGCCGCTGCCGCCAAAATAGTTTGGCTTACGGGTATTGCCAAATGTCAACTCGATTCCACCACCACCCCCACCAGCACCTCCACCACCACCTGGAGAGCCCAGTTGCGTTTGTTGATGGTGGTGCTGATGGTTGCCGCCGCTGTTGGGCTTTTGTGTCGGTGGCTTATTGCCGCTGTTGTAGTAATGATGAGGCGATAAGGGCGGCATACCACCCGCGAATCCGCCATCATCGAAATCCTCGGCCGAGCCGTACAGCTCATCGTCGTCTGGCTGGTAAGTGACTTTGACTTGTTGTTTCAGTTTTAAAATGTCATTGGCATCCGTGTCGACGGCCGTGCCAGAGTTGCCAGCGTTGTTGTTGTTGTTGCCGCCGCCGCCGCCGTTGCCGTTTCCTCTGCCATTTGATGGACTTTTACGATTTGGTCCCGGGATTTCTGTCGTGGGCGAAAAACAAAACGAAACGAAACGAAATGGCGGAAATGTAACGGTTATGCCAACGGTAACGGATTCAACAGTAACGGTAATTGAAACAAAGGTGCAAAACACCATATATACACACACACTGCGTGTCAGACGTTTATAACCCATAAAAATAGTAACTCCCACTCTCCCCATCAATTTATGGCTTGAACTTACCGTATAGTCGGATGCTGCTGTCAACTTCGCCCAGCGAGTTTTTCGCAATGCAGCGGTAAGAGCCGACATCGTCCTTCTGAAATTTGCGCACAATCATCGACATTTTCGTCTCGTACATTGACTGAGCTCCTTCCTGCACATGGTATTTTCCCGACGAAACAATCATTTCACCTGTTGATTAACACAACAAAAAGCAACACTTGACTATTTTCTCTTGAACAATGAACTCTAATCAAATACATGCAAAACAGACAAACATTTTATTTATTATTACTCACAACGGAGCTTTTATTTTCTCTTAATTCGATTACTTTCAATAATTTCCTTTAAAAGTCCCACGTCTTGTCTTTTTTATACCCTGAACCCATTGAAAATGATGCATCTCCGACTCTATAAAGTATATTATTTTTTGTTCAGCATCCACAGCCGAGTCGATAAAGATATGTAGAGACTTCAGATTTGGAATATAAGCTCGCCGAAGTCTTAGGCGGTACAAGTTTGTTTAAAATTTTCGATAACTATCCCTGTTCACATCGGATCGATAACAAAAAAGTGACGAAATAATGAAAAACCTTTTGAGTTAATGTTCATCAGTTAAGATATGGAAGATTGAAGTTTAATCATTAACTATTAGTGCAGTAGTGCACGCAACACCGTACGTGCAAGGTTAAGGGTTGCTTGAATTTGATTTTTCCATTAAATTCGATTGATTTAAGGTAAGAAAATACTTAATCCAAGAACAAACAAGCATAGAAAATCGAACTTGTATTCAAAATGACATTCTCGAGTTAAGCTTGGTGTATTTATCTTTTTACTCTCCCTCTAACTTGATTTTATCCTGTAAGAAGGACTTTCTCGCATTTCTTGAACTTTTTGTAATTATATTATAATGTGTACATCCATATATATCAGTTCAAAACTCTTGTCTATTATATGAAATTAATTTACTTTAAAATTAGTCTTACGATTTGTGGTTAAATAAAAAATCGTCTCGAATGTCTCGAATGCAATTTAAGCAACGCTTGAGTAAATAGTAGTAGTAAATAAATTCATTTACTGATATTAAAGCCCCTAACAAAAATCAATGGATTGCATATGATTTATGATACGGCGACGATGAAGAGGTACAGCAAGCGGCAAGCAGCAAGCAGCAAGCGGCAAGCAGGGCATGGTGCCAATGCACAGATTAAGCGCCGATGTGCATAATGCAGACGATAAAACCTCTCTTCTGGCAAGGGCCAAGACAACCGCAGCATTAACACCAAAACACACACAGATAGACAGCGAGAGAGAGAGAGAGAGAGAAAGAGAAAGAGCAAAAGAGAGATGAAGGCATCATTGAAAACAAAGTACACATACACATATCTACCTTACACAACCTTAACAATGTTCAATTGACCCAACCATATTGTATGTTGTACTCGGTTCAGGTCTGCCCCTCTTTCTCTTTCCTCTCCCTGTGTCTGTCTCTGTCTCTACTTACGGCCATGCAATACATTTGTTGCTTAATGATTGAGAAAACAAGTGAAGTACTAGCAGCCACGTGAAGGATTTGTGAATACTGTGGACTGGCGCCTATACACAATTCACACACATACACACACACACACACTCAAACATACGTTTGTTTAGGCAATGTAATCCTCCTATGTTGAGGCTTATGATATGTTTATAGCATCAGCCTTCACTTAATCGTCACTAATTCAAGTCCAACATTTGCCTTTGACAAATATAGACCTCAAGCAACTCAAACTCAGCGTTCATTTTTCTAACACTTTGGTTGGTTGGGAAACGAAAGATTGTTGGAATAAAGAACTTTAATTTGAATTTAAAGAATTATTTACAAAACTCGCTGTGCTTAGTTTTATTATCTTTATAGAAAATTCAAGAATTTCAATTAGCCTTTGTCAATTTTTGGTCTTTAACTGAATTTGTGGTCAATGCAAATTAGTTTCTTGGCTTGTGACTCCTGAGGTTAAGAGCTCTCTCTATGTGTGTGTGTGTGTGTATGTGTGTGTTTGTGGGCTTAGTAGACGTGACGAACTGACAATGGAGTAATGACAATGCCACAACATATTTACACTTACTAATACATTGTACCATGTTGTATACTATAGTATGGTCCATACAAAATGTAAACGTTCGCCCAGAAGTAGGCAACAAGAAAAGAAATATACAAACACTCGCATACATACACATGATACATGTGCTTTTCACTCACCGGTATCCTTAATCCAGTAGTTAATTGATTTGGGCGAGGCCTCAACATGACACTCGATCTGAACATCAGTGCCAAGCGGTGCACCAACTAATTGATTTGGCACTTGTATAACTGGATGAACTAAAAAGAGGAGAACAAGAGAAAATCGGGTGAGTGCGAGAGAGATATGTGAGGTAGGTAAGAGATAGTCGTTTATGTACTCGTGTTGTTGTTGTTGTTGTTGTTGTAGCAGCAGTGCAGCACATTAAAAAACCATTTTTTCAAAAATCTATGATTATCTCTTTCTCTATTCTTTACACAAAAGCTTTTATGATTTCAATCCATGCCCATGCAGATATGCACCCATTGTACATACATAAGTGCATATAACTTTATTGAAAATTCATCCGATGTATGTGTTTACATTGTGTACACAAGCCTATAACAGCTAAGACTCCCATTTATGTACATACTATATAGATTTGTTCCTGTAAAGTATTCAGTGTGAATGTCGCTTATCAATAATAAACGAGTTAAGTTGTTAGCCAGATAATGGACTCATATAGTTCAATAAGTACAAAACTAATACGGTCGTACTGAGCTTGTTAGACCCTTTATCCTTTAGTTCAGCGGTCGGGGAACCGGGGTGAATTACCTTAAATCTTTTGCTCTTCGCCGTGGCGTAATGTAAACTTACACAACAATATTTTGAGGTAATGATTAAAAAAGTTCCCCGACCGTTGCTTTAGTTCGTCCTTTTTGATTAACTTGAAATCATATCATAACAACAAGTAAAAGACTCTAAAATGTGATACCTATGAAATTTACAAAAAAAATAGGCTGATTATATGGTTACATTTTGATTATTTTATCTAATGAAGAACACTTTGTAATTTTCGCAACACAATCTATCTTTAAGATCGTTTTCTAAGGAAAAGGCGACTGCCGTTCAAATTGTTTCAACTTAAAATTGAAAGAAAGTTGCATTCGTATATAGCAATTTATAAGTACATATAACATACATACGCATATATGTATGTATATAGTATGAATGGAAGTAGAAAGGCAATTGGCTGTAGTATAACTCGGTGCGGTCATCAAAATGCAATGCAGATGCAATGCACGTTTCTCTCAATGGAGTTGAATGGCAACTCTTTTGCTAGTCGGTGTGCGTGTTTATTGTCACTTAGTCAGAGACGATAGAGTGAGGGGACATGTTGCACACACACAGACACACACACACATACACACACGCACATTATCATGTAGACATCCACCGAGCCATAACCAAAATTGGTGGTTTTGTAAAGATGCCAAAGCAGCCACAGGCTGGGCATTGTAAATGTGTGTGTGTGTGTGTGGGTGATTGTGTTAGTGTGCGACGCAATGTTTTTGGTCAAGTGCATTGATACTCGATTGCAGTGCAACAGCATGTTGCAACAAAGCTTTCCCTGTGCGTGTGCGTGTGTGTGTGTGTGCGTGTGTGTGTGTGTGCGTGTGTGTGTGTGTGTTCTTATGTTTTGTGTGTAGAGCATACGAAGTTTCGTTAGTTGCAAGGATTTTAATTGATTTTCATGGTCGAGTGCATATATCTTATCTATCAACTGTCTGTTTGCTCACTCGCTGTAACTATTTGAAACCGAAAGAGAGAGAGAGAGAGAGAGAGAGAGAGTTGATGTGTGTGCGTTGAGATGAACTTAAAGAACATGTACATGATTATAATAATTGTCAACAAAGCAAAAGCAATTTATTGTAACCAAATTGTTGAGGTTGTTGCAGCTAAAGTTTCTTACTTTAAGCCACTTGTGAAATCAGAGAATCTGATTTGAAAGCTTTATGTTGAAAGCTACAAACAGCAAGTAAGTTCTTGTTAAGAGCTTACATGTGCTTAAAAGCTTTCGCTTGCTGCTCATTCCCCCGATTAATCCACAATTTTAAGTGTCAGCTGCAGCTAGTAGAGTTTAGCTACACACACATACACACACACACACTCTCATTAAGTCACGCACATGACAGCTAAGGCTGATGCTGAAGCTAAGGCTGAACTTCCCTCAAGTAAAAAAAAAAAAACGACCTCTGCCTTCCTGTCCACTCACGAGGCAGTCAACGAGGCAGCCTGTCCAGCTTGACCAATGCATGAGTGCTGGTTGACTGCGTCTATTTTCAATCTGCATACACACGCACACGCACACAGTCATGCACATGCACGCACACACTGCTTTTGGGTTGATGAGGTGAGATGAGGTGCATTGGGAAACCTGTCCAACAGGCAGTCAGGTTGGTTGGTCATGCTTGGGAGCACCACCAATGGCCAGGCAAACACTTTCGCTTGCGATTTACAATTTTGCCATGATTATTCCGAGCATGTGCCTTGGCCTGCCTCCTGCCTCCTGCATACTGCATACTGCATGCCACGCCCGCAGTCCTCAGCTCTCAATGCTTAATTCTCTGTCCACTCAGGCCACATGCTCCCTGCTGGCTCAGTTGTGGCAAACAAAGCCACAAATATGCACTAATGACGTCGTCGCAACAGCAGCAACAGCAGCAGCAGCTGCAACTACAATTACAATGTACACACACACACACACACACACCTCATCACATTTTGGGCCCATTGTGTGAAGTTTTGAGTTAAAGGTAACGAGTCCAGCACAAAACCCAATGACGTGCATTTTTTTTCTTAACTCATTGGCAGCGCAAATAAAAGTAGAAGGGCAGCCCGTTCGAAAAAGTCATTCCCGTTTTGGCCTTCCGCAGTGGCCCGTGTGCGTCTGTGGCTAAGATCCGTTGCTTTGGCATACGGCACATACTCGTGTGTACTCACATAATATTCATATATGGAAGCACACGGACTGCGTCCATCCATCTATCCATGCATCCATGCATCCATGCATCAATCTATCACCTGAGCTGTTAATTTCTAGCTCTCAGTCTGTTTCTAGGCGTACGTGATTTTTACCGATTTTCCACATTTATTTGCATTGTACGATGTACGAGTGAAGCAAAAACGAATTACGAAATACGCAATGCGAATTGTGAATTGTGAATTGTTAAATGCGAAACGTTGCGAATTGCGAAAATTGAACATTTGAAAGGATATAAACCAATCTAAGCTATGCAAATAAATAATATTGTACAAATAAATAATATTGTACATACTATACAGCTGCCATATAAACGACGAATATTACAAAACTCTAAACAATTGATTTTTATTGTTTTTTCTTATGATGCGACAAAATGTAGATGTTTTTCTGACTAAAACATTTAAATGCAGTGCTTTTAAAAATTCAAAGCAATTGATATAATTCAAAAATGGGCATCACAAAAACTTAAGCATTGGCAAACTATTTCTCAATGCATTATTAACATTTACAATCTAAAACAAGTAAAAAGGCTCTAGTCGAGAAATTCCAACTAGACGATACCCTGAACCCTATGCTTTACGCGTACAGTCAGTGCTTTTAAGTATGTGTGTTTCATATCTCCGGTGTTTCTTAACCGATTTTAATAGAAAATTCAGGGATTGTCATTATTTTGCTTAATGTTTCAAACGCCGTCTCAAAGTTTTCCAATTTCAAGATTTTATTGTTATCGATCCCATGTGTATATCGGAAATGGGAAGAGTTATCGAAAACAAACTTGTACTGCCTAGGGATTAGGCAAACTTGTGTTCGAAATCTGGAGTCACTATCAATTATAGTCTCTGAGATCGAAGCGTTAATACATACGGACAGACGGACGGCCGGACGGAGGGGGGGACGGACAGACGGACATGGCCATATCGACTCGGCTTTTGATGCTGATTATGAATATATATAATTTATGGAGTCGGAGATGCTTCCTTCTGCCTGTTACATACTTTTGCACAAAACCATTATACCCTTTTTACCCATTTTTAGTGGGTTCAGGGTACTCATTAGTCATTGTTTAAGAAAAACAACAAACTAATTCCATTTGTGTTTTACGGCAAACTTTGACACCAAGCTCATGTTGCATTACTATATATGAAGTATTTTAAGAACTGTGGCAACAATTTGTATCATTCAAGTGCTGGCTAAACTTCTTTGACACCCTGCGTTCTCGTAACCTTTCCTATAACCCATAAAAACGTAGCATTATTGAGAAACGTACTACACAACGTTTGGCGTCACGTAAATGAAGACATTAATACGGTTGTGCAGCGCAATGATTCTTTATCTGAATGCTAAATACTTAAGTGTAATACATTGACAAATCATAGCTAACAATTTGCTATCAAGACAAGTAACGATTTCGATTATTTGTTAGATGTTAGCTATACTATTTGTGTAATTAATGAAGAGTAATAATAATCAGTATGCGGACTGTTGGCTGCTAATTGTGTGGCCTAATTGTTTGTTGCGTATTCCGGTATGTGAGCTTTCCTGCAGCGATCCAACGTTGCTAATTAGACGTGCAGGAAGGTGCTTTACAAGGCAGGAAGCATGAGCATGAAATGGCGCGGAAACACGCAAAAGGGGATATGCACTGTCGGTGTTGGCGATGTCGATGTCGATGTGGATGTGGACGTGGATGCCGCTGTCAGTGTCGGTGTCGGTGTCGGTGTCGGTGTCGATGTCTGTGTCGTTGTTGGTTTCTGTGCCACATGCGGCGGAAAGCTGTAAATGCAGCTACGTTTTATCAGCCAGCTGCAGTATTCGTCTCAAGCAAAAGAAGCAGAAGAAGAAGAAGGCCATGCAAATATATATATATATATATATATACAGCTTCAGCAAATGAAGGAAAACTTTGTTTTCACTAACTGAAGCAGCAAAGGGAGCGATAAGGGGGAAACGCAACATTTGCCAAACAAATTGTGAGTAAGTTCCTGCACAAATAGCAACAGGAAGAGCAAACACTCGAATATGATGTAGCGGGATTTACAAATGGGAAAGGGTATATAAATATGTATACTATATACTATATATATATATATATATATATTACATATATGTGTGTGTGTATGTGTATCTTTGAACGTGGCATGTGGCAATGCGTTTTGGCAACTTTACTTAACTGGTAGCAGGCGGTTTGCTCAAGTTGATCAAAAAGTTTGCTGGCACAAGGTACTCTAGCAAGCGCCCTGACTACATACAGATAGTCTATATCTAAATATATATAGCTATATTGTTTTACTTTTAAGAACTTTAATATCCTTAAAAAAAATGTATTTAGTATATTGAAGGAGTAGTTGGTAGACGGTTTCGTTGTGGCCAACACACTTAAAGGCCACATTAACAAAATGTCAAAATGTTAAAAAGCGTGATTTTCCCACCTAACAAGAAAGGTTGAGCAAACGGGGGCTGAAGGGTGGGGCGAAGTGTAGTCTCTGCCATTGCAGCCAGCGATAAAAGAGCAAACAAAATAAACAGCCAGAGTATGGATAGAAAGGAAGGGGCAGGCACTGTTGCTGCTGCACACGTTGGCAAACAAGCGCAGTGTGGAGCTGCTGCTGATGTCGTGATGATTGAGTGAACTGCCACATGGCAGCAGAGCAGCCAGCAGGGAAGACGGCAGTCGGCAGTTAGCGGAGGCAACCAAAACTGAGCAAAACCTCACACAGAGCGTCGTCGTCATCAACTAGGACAGCAGCATGCCGCACGTGCTGCAGACAGGTTGACAAAAAACTGTGGCCCCAATACCAAAAAAACAACAACACCAGCACCAACAACAAGAACAATACAGAAAACACAACAACACAATGCAAACGGGCACCAGGTAATGCCCGGTATCAGTGACTGGATTTAAACGGATTACAACAACGACAACGACAATCGAGTTAGCGCCGCACAGCGCCACAAGCTGTTCTGTTCACTATACTCTGTTCACCTCTCTGCCCACGCACCCCCCTGCTAACCCTCTCTACACTAAGAACAATAAAAGGTTAATAAAAAGTGTAAGGCAAAGTTTTGCAACCGATTAGTTTCCTAAGCCAATTAAGTCTTGAGATTTTCAAAATATGCCACATGAATTGTAAAACATAAATACATTATTTGAATAATAAATAAACTTTTATATATATATACACATTAATACATTTTGAATGTTTTTTTTTTTTATTTTTTCACTGCCTTAAAGTTTATTTGGACTAAGTTGAATACTTTTAAATTTGTTTGTGTCAAATCTGAGTCGTACTTAATGCTTGAAAATCATTTCTCTTATAAGTTTATTTTATGCTTAATATGTTAAAACTAACATATAACTAATAACAATTTTACATAATTTATTTAAACTCTTTTCTACTTTAGATTTGTTATTGTTATTCATTTTTCTCAGTGCAACAATCTCGGCGCTTTTTGTTTTTCTATTCTATTCTATTCTATTTTATTCCGAGCTTTGAGTTGCCTTTTTTTCCGCAGCATGGCTGTGGGCACTGTGTGTGTGTGTGTGTGTGTGTGTGTGTGTATGAGTGAGTGTAGTTGATAACTGTGGCTTAAGCTGGGGGCAAGTAGGGGTGCCAGTAGACTAGTAAACTAGATAAACACCACGACGGTGGCTAGCGCCAAAAACTAAGAGTTAAGCTCAAAGGATGAGGATGTAGATGTAGAGATGAAACTGAGGCAGCAGGCAAAAAGGCTGAGCTGTGGCGACCACTGACTAATGATATGTATATGTGTGTGTGGATGTGGATGTGGATGTGTATGTGTGTCTAGCAGCCACACTGGAAAAAAAAAGTAGATGTAGAAGGAGAAGAAAATAAAGCAAAAGTTGACCAACCACAGCTCACTCTAATTAATGCCACCCATCAGGCAGCCGCTTAACCAGCAGCAGGCAGCCGGCAGCCGGCAGCCAAAAGCGGACTTGATTTACTTACAGTGTATGCTGAGTGAGATGCGCTTGGAAACCGATGGGGGCACTCCATTGGAGGCGATGCACAGATACGAGCCCATCTCATTACGTGAGATTTTTGTCAGCTTGAGCACCTCACCACGAAACGACGAAACTGTCATCGAGAGTTGAACAGATAAAGACAGATAAAGAAAAAGGGGTAAAGAAATTAATTAAGCGTTCAGTTTCAAATGTGGCTTGCTAAATACATGAATTATTCAGTAAACAAACAGCATATATGTACGTACCCAGTGTTTTGGTGCCAGCGTTATCCTTAAGCACTATTTCGCTACCATCCTCACGTCGCCAGGTCACAATGGGTTCCGGGTATCCACGAGCGCTGCATTGCAATAAAGCAAACCAAACGGAGAAAATGGTTTTAACAGGATTGAGAAATGAACTTTGTGATGTTGACTTTAAACTTTGATTATCAAAAACACAGCAAAACTTAGTATTATTAAGGGATTTATGGCAAGAATAAGCTATATGACTGCATGAAAACCAACCGGTTAAATTGTTTTAAGCGTTTCTTAAGGAGTTCAATTAACACATGAGTACTTGAATGCATAAAACATCAAAACAAGGCTCACTTAAAGGAATTTTGCTTAATCGCTGCGCTTAAAAGTAGGCAATGGTAAATTTTGGTGAGCAAGTGAATTTTGTTCTATTCAATTTAATGTGTGTGCGGCAGAATTGGAGGCCATTGTGTGTGTGTGTGTGTGTGTGTGTGTTCAGGGTGGCCCAAAGCGCAAACTTCTTGTAATGTAGACGCATCGCCAGCTTTTGGCCAGCAGTCGTTGTCTGTGGCTGAGATTGTGAATGGTGTAGGGAACACTAAAGAAAGGAAGGAAGAAAGGATGAGGAGAGGAGAAGAGAAGAGAGGAGGGATTGGGTGACGTTGAATGCATGTTGAGACAGCAGTTTAACAGCGCACCAGACACGGGTGTGGTACATTTTTATGATGCCGCAAACAGATGCAAAATAGCCAAGTAAAATAGAGTCTTACAAACACATACACACACACACACACACACACAGACATAGACACACATAGACCTACAGTCTGAGACATTTGAGAGTTCGTCCTAAGAGTGCAAGACTGGAGCAAACACAATAGCGACCTCCTGGGCACCAGTCAGCTGCAGTTGCTGAGCTGCTAACTTGGCCAAGACTAAACGACTACCACTGCTGATTGTTTATGCGATTCTCTATGCCTGTCTCGCTCTCTCTCTCTCTCTCTGTCTTTGTGTGTGTGTGTGTGTGTGTGAGGTGTTTGTAACATGCTTATGCATGAAAAAATAGTTGAAAGCCCACACACACACACTCACACATCTGCATAGTACGTATGTATGTAGCTGATCATTGATGTATTTAAGCAAATGTTGTCCATTTATCAGACCATACAAAGCACATGTTAAATTAAATAACAGTAACGTATGTATATTTGCATTGTTTACATCTCGTAACCGGCTGATGAAGAAAGTTTCTACAATTGTAAAACATGATCATCGATTTGTTTGTTAACTTTGAAAAATACAACAAATTGGTCTTGTAAATTTTCTTGTTTTTATGCCATTAAATAAATGGACTTTAAGTTTGACCATAACGCATTCAGTTCTGGCACACTCAATTAGTATTCAAGAAAAAGTGTTCATAAAAGAAAAGAAATTATTACTCCATGCATGGCAAAGGAAAATAAAATGTATTTTTGACGTCATAAAAAATAAAACCAACTGAAAATAATAATGAAGAAAAAAAAAAAATACGACTCCTGTTAGTGAAACCATTAACAGTAAGTAAGCCCAAGCCGACCAGACACAACTCTTAAAAAGAATCAAATGTTAAGCAATCTAAAATTGGTCATCTTTAAACTAACTTTAAGGTTTGCTTACTTTAGTGCTTAAGAAGTTTGCAGCTCTCAAAATAAGCATGTAACAAATGAACATTAACCTTTCACATATCTTAGTTTAAAGTCTTTAGTTTGAAAGTTGGTTGCTTAAGCTTAATTTTTTTGGTTTTGGTTTTGGTTTCAGTGTATGAAAAACTCACAGGGAGCTTAACAATCTGTGCATCTGTTCAATTTTTGAGCAGCCGGCGTTATAATTTTGTTTTGTTTGCCGCATGCTTAAAGTTAAATTTCATTTAATGACACTTCGCCCTAAGTGGTATTAAAATGAAAAAAATTTCAGACTATTTCTCTAATAGCTTTCCACACAGACACACACACACACACACACATACACACGTATGTATATGTATTGAAACTAGCGAGGAGGAGTGTGCGTTTATCGCCCTGGTTTTATCATTCTGCGGTTAAATCGTTAAAATTACTTCGTGGCCGTGGTCAAGTTCATAAATCAACGGCGACCAAATGCGTCGCGTCGTTGTCGTCGTTACTGTTGCCCTTGTCGCAGTTAGCTAAAAGGAAAAACCGCTAAAACTAACAAAAGCTAACCCAACCGATAAGCGACTCGAATGGTCAACCCAAAAATACCCTATAGTCTATAATCAAGTTCGATTGCAACACATATTATTCTTCGTTTTATCGGTTTTATTCTATTTCGACTGAATGCTATCAACGCACAGCCCAAATAGAAAGACATAGCAATATAAATGTTTCGCCGTTGGTGAACCATTAAGATTGGACACATGTGTGACAAGCTGTGGATTGTAAGTGCAATACTCGATGTGTGGCAAGGGCATAAGTGAGCATCGACCCAAATCAAGAGAAATGAAGTGTCGCTTAATTTGCTGACATTATTAAATGATGATAATGATGCGGGTGAAGTTGTTCTTGGTATTTTACTTGTATTTGGTGATGATGGCCATTTGGTTGGGATTTTAGCTGGATAAAAGCTGAAGCCAGTTAAAGGACTATACGAATTGCAATTGTTAGGCTATTAGCTTCCAAATGGATATACATTAATACGTATACATAGTAGTACGAGTTGTTAAGGTTCAAATAGATGCATGATATACTAAGTCCAAACATTTTTGATTATTTGTTATTTGATTTCTTGATAGGGTTTTTCTTGACTTCGAACTTCCAACTCACCGACATGTTAAACGCACTGAACTGCCCTCGGGCACAATTACATCCGATGATGTATCCTCGCTAATGAAGTCCGGTGGTATAACAACATCCAGAAATCCAATCTAAATACATATAATGAAAATTGTCACTTTTGAATTCATAGCTAATAATAATAGAATCAATGTTTTGAATCATCAACTTAAGTTAAATATGTATATATATATATATATATATATATGTATATTCAGGTACAAAACAAAAAGAGAGAAAGAAAGAAATGAAACTAAAGCATTAATAAAAGTAGGCAAATAAAACGGTCATCAGTAAATGGTAGCCTCGAACAAGGAACATATTTAGTATACACTCAGCGAAAATTTGCTGATTATGCAGGCGGTCATAAAGCAGCTGAAGGAACGACGAGGCAAAATGTTTTTATGTGCCAAATGGGGGCACTGAGAATGTGCCACACACAAACAAACATACATACATACATACATACATATGTGTATGTGTCTGTGTATGTGTATAAATAACGAAGCAAATGAAATGACGCTAAATAGTTTAGGACTGTGACAGTCAGGAGCAGAAATGGCAAGGACTCTTAACGGTAATAGAAAACAAAACACAAAGCAAACTAAGCTAACAGGGAAACGCAGAAGCAAAGAAACGAAGCAAGAAAAATATATCATAAGACAATTGGAAATCGGTTGCGTATGCAGCAAGCAGCAAGCAGCTTTCACTGTGCTCCTTTTTTGGGTTGCAGGAAGCATCCGCCCCAGCCCCCCCCCCCCCCACTCTCTCTCTCTTTCTTTCCCCTTGAAGTGGCAGTACTGTGTTGTCCTTGTGAGAAGCGTTAAAGTAAAAATAAAAATTAAGGAAGCATGAAATACATTTTATTGGCGCCATAAACTTCACTTGGCTGGACACATGAGTGTACGTGCGTCCACACGCACACAACCAAAAGCAAGCGTACTTACACAAACACGCACACACATACCCACATTTTCTTATGTGTATGTGTGAATATGTCTTTCGCCTTGTTTTCCATAGTTTTCGCTTTCGATTTGCTGCGCTTTCTTTCACTTGAACGAAATTTTGCCCCCAAAGATGTGGGGCGTGGCGGGACAACGAGACGAGTCGACAAAGCAAGTCGTAAGTACAAACGTTGGCCTTTAGAAGAAAACGTAGCAGCAGAGTGTGTGTGATAAGAGGTGAAGAGGGGGAGAGGGAAGACGCGTACGTTGCATTCCATTTTACTTTTGCCCCTTCAAATGCTGCATGAATTTAGTTTTTTTTTTTTTGCCTGGACACTTTGGAAAATTGCTTTCAACAGCATCAGCAACAGCATCACTAACAGCAGCACATGGAAAATATTTGTAAACATTTTCATTGTCTTCTTAGCTGAGGCATTATTCATTGGCTGCAACCTTTGTTATGCTACTTAACTTAAGCACAGCTCAAAGACTATAGATAATAACACACACTTCCTTCCGTCCTTCTGACCATATTGATAGCAAAAACATGTGCTTAAGAAACTTCTTGTCTAGTCGTCACTATTGTTATGTTTGTGACAAGGTTTAATCGTGTTTAATATATGTATCTATATAACTATATATCTTCATAAAGTTGAAGTGTCAACCCATTTCTCTCTCTCTCTCTCTTTATTAAGTTGAGAGCTTATCCCATAGTATCTCTAATTCCTTGATCGCTTGCAATAGTTTTAGATTTTAAGACATCAATTTTAAAATTATAGCTCTAAATCAAATAAATATTTAATATAATCAAAACCAAATAGATCAAATCAAAAGACATTTGTGTTCGTTACACACTATTATTTTTGTTAACATACTTGACTCTTCATTGGATCTGTATTTAGCTGGCACATATAACCGCCTCGATCCTCCTCGGAAACGGACTTAATGTGCAAATTCCAGGTGTTCTGATCCAAATGACTGACCGTCACACGTGGATTGTGTGTAATAACGTTCTCGTGTATCGCCTGGATGGCTTTGGTATCAGCTTTCAGCCAACCCACCTGTGGAGGCAAACAGAAAATAGCAAATAGCAAACAGCAGGAAGGAAATTTTCATTAATAGTTATGTTGTGTGTGCTTGTGTGTGTGTGTGTATTTTGTGGCTTTGTGCTGAGATTTCACATGCGCTATTATTATTGTGCTGTGGCATCATTAATTAAGCTCGATGTGTGTGTGTGTGTGTGCAGCTTATACTTACACGATAGCCACCCAAATGACGGACGTGACAGGTGAAGGTTGCGTCGCGACCCACAGCGACCGACACATTCGAAATGCTTTCCACAAACTCCGGTTGAAAGGCGCCAATCGCTGTAAATGTGCAACGAAATAAAAAGAGAGAGAGAGAGAGAGTGAAAGAACCAATGAGAGATGAGATTAGAATGCGTCTGCGGTGTATTTATAGGGCAGCGAAAGGCAACGAAAGGCAGCGTGCGGTTAGTTGTTCCCAGTTAATGATATCGCACAGGCACACCGCACAACGAGCAACACCCAACGCCAAGCGCCCACTCAACTGCAAGTACTGCGCCTGCCAAAAGCTCGGTGATTTATCGCTTTTAAATGTGCCCGACGCGCCACTTGCCAAGCAGTAGCTGGCATCTACCAACTTACCCACTACTTCTATTACCAACAACCAGCTATCAACAGCCAGGCAGCAAGGCAGCCAACAGGCAACTACAATCAGCCAAGTGGCAGTCAAGAGTTTGGCCCCTTTAATGCAACGCAACGCAACGCGGACTAATTGAAGACCAACACTCATGAGTAAGTGACGCGTCTGAACAGGCGATGAATTGGGGCCAATATAGGGTTAAGCACAGCAACGACATACGCAAATATATACATATATATATATGTATATAAATAATTTATTGAATCATTGAAAATCAAACATTTCACTTGCAAGTTTCACAACACAAAAAACTTTTACAGCCTGCAAAAAAAACAACAAAAAAATACATCGCATTCCAGACAGCCGCGCACGACTTGCGTCGCAGCCGTTGCCGCAACAAAGTGCCTGCCCACACCCACAAACATCGCAGCAACCGATTCACCCACACCCAATGGCTTGGTAATGCATGCAAAAAACTTTTTGCCAAACTTGAAATTTAAATATTTATAGACAGTGCCGCTGGCAGCGGCAAGTGCGTCGTCCGTCGACCATCCGCATCTACCGAGAGAGCCACCGCGCCGCGCCACCTCATATGCCAGCGTTTGTATTGTGTGTCGTTCACTCAGCGGGGTTGCAGGGGTTAAGGCGGGTTAAGGCGGGTTGAGGCGGGTCGCGGCGGTAAGTAGAAGAATGTGCTGAATTGACGCAATTGGCCAAAGGCATGATTTATTTCATACTTTTCCCAATCATTTCTTCTTATATTTTTTTATTGCTTCGTTATTTTGTTATTTACAAAAAAAAGAAGAAGAAGAAAATATAAAAAACAGAAAAGGATATCATTTGGTGGACAGTTATGAACTGTGCATTGACATACATACAAATGGTTTGGTTATATACTATATTGTTTTTCATTATTGGTGAAGATTAGTTTTTAACTACTTACGTAAAAATAATAATAAATATACTATAATAGAAACAAGTTAAGAGGCTTAAGCCAACAATGTTGACCAAGAATACAGTATGTATTTATAGTTCGACCGAATACTGTTTGCTTGAGTAAACTTTAATCTTTGATATCGATTGGAATTTAGTTTGTTTATTTATTAAACGTACCACTTCTTGTGGTATGCAAATGGTGACTAAATATACTACATACAACTGCACGCAGGCAGCTTGCTTTCAGTTCGATTCAATGTGAACTGAGTTGCATCTAAAGATCATACTTGTCTTATCTGTTACATATATACTACATCTTTAACTAGATAAAATACATGTTCAACTGATATTCTTGAAAATATCTTTGTTGTTCCTCAACTGATTATAATCCAAGTCTAATAAGCAATCTATATATATATTGTGCATACGTTTATTACCTTAAGATTAACTTTGCTGCACAATAGTCTACTTTGAAGGAAAACTACTAATTTTTACTAAACCAAGAACATTAAATGAGTTAAAAGTTTAAGTAACACTCAATTTGGGCTAAAGCTTACTTTTTTTAAGCCTCTCTATCACAGTTGACCCCTTTCCTGAGAAACTGAGGTTCACCCGACATTACTTAATTTCTAAACGAAATATTTTTCTTAATTATTTATCCGCATAACAGAAAGTAAAAAAGAGAGCACGAGAAGAATAAGAAGAAGAAGCAAACAATGTGTTGGACACTGCTGTTTGGGAGTTCGTTTTGGGAGTTTGTGGTTGCAGTCAAATTTATTTGCATGGATTTTGTTGCTGTTGTTGTAGTATTTGTTAGAGCGAGAAATCCAAGCAACTGACTGACTAACTAACTAACTCACTGACTGACTGACTGACTGACTGACTAAGTTTTGCATTAACATACATACATACATACGGGGAGTGGTAAACTGAGATTTCGTATCAAAATCAACAACACAGACATAAGTTCAAGCACAAACAAATCTTTGCAGCACACGCAAAGTCAGATAGACTACAACTACAACAGCAGTTGGACAAAAGGCGGAACAGAAAAAGACACCCACATAAACACACACACACACACACACACACACACACAGTTGCACACAGTAGTTGCACAGAGAAAACGAGCTGCACTCAAATGTAGTTCCTGCTTGGTTGGCTGCGGCTTGTTTGTCAATCTGTTCAACTGGATGCCAAAAACGTGGAGGCTTCTCAGCATTGTGCCAATTCCAATGAACTTGTCACCCCCGAGGTTGAGGCGATGACACGATGCTCGTGTCGCAATGTCGCACTCAACACACTGAAACCCTGCACCACAAGCTACGCACCAGAGCTCTGAGCACTTTGTATTTTCCGGCCACAAGAATTGAAGTTGCGCCAAGTCGCGTTCGCTGGCAAAGTCAATTAACCCATGCCCATCGGTCAGACTTGTCTTCCCTCCCTCCCTCCCACCATCCTTCATTCCTTCCTTTCAGCGCCTGTGCTACGTCCAGTCAAATGTTTTTCACATTTTCGCACGTTATCATAAATTTTGCCGTCTCCGTTGGGACTATGCGTCCATAGACGCAGGGCCATGCAGTAGCAACCGGAGCAGCTTCATTTCAATTTTCTTAGCCTCTCTTTGGCTGTCGCGGATCCATTTTGAAGGTGAACACTGGTGGGTAACATTTGCCCCGGCTCGAAAGCTTGTCAATTTGGCCAGGACTGGGACTTTGGCAATGAGCCTTACCCATACTACGTATACGTACTGTTGGCAATGGCGCCCCAAAAGTTTAAATCACACAACGACAATGAGGATTTACCAAAGCAAATTTATGGTTAAGGACATTGGCAAAAGTTAAGCTTGTATTTGTCAATTTGTGTGTGTGCAAGTGTGTGTGCGTGTGTGTTAATAAAGTGTCTTGTCCTGCGTATGTGTGTGTGTGTGTGTGTGTGTCTATATGAGGCAACAAAATATATGGCACGGCACGCTATTGCCATTGCCATTGCCCCATTGCCCCATCGTCCCATCGTCCCATCGCACAAGGTAGCAGAGACCATGAACCAACATAAACAGATACAAAGATGCCAATCTGCATGGCACCTTTTTTTATGGTGGTGCTCACACACAAATCCCAGCGCCAAAGCGCCAATGATAGGTGATAATGGCAAATTTTTGAGACGGCATCTGGTATAGGAACTTTTTTCCGGCTACCATCAGGCTCAATAATGCCAATGCCAACGTTAACGCCAACGCCAAAAGACAAAAGACAAAGACTTGAATAAAAAGCCAGCCAAAAGGCAGCTGACAAGGCATTAAAGTACTGTACAAGTTGTAAATATACATACATAGTATATACAGACTATGGCAGATAGTATCTACCAGATACACAGTTGCTTAGTTTTGAAGTGAACTACAATTTCAACATTAAATCGAGTTTGTAAATTATAAAAACTTAAGTTTTAAGGCATATAACTTTTCGCTTCAATCAAATAATTCAAAATTAGTAAACAATAGTGAACATTTTTGAATATGTTTCTAGTATTTACATATTTCTTTTTCCAGTTTAGGTTGGGTCCTTACAAAAACTTGTGAATTATTTTCAATAAAAAACAAAGAAAATATTAAAAACGAAAAAAACTTTTATATGTATAATTTGATAATTTGATGATTCAGTTTTTTTATTAATGATTTAAATAAATTATTTAATTTAATAAATTTACTGTAGTACATGTCCCTAACATATACATATCATTGACTCTCTCCATTTTAATGGATCGAAAATACAAGTAAATAGACTTACATACATTATGTACTACAACATACATTTATAAATAGTATATATATACGTTATATACGTATATGTATATATATTTAGATATATATAAAATTGAATAGTCAAGTGGGTCTAGTTTATTGCCAGTGGCACTACCAAAAGGCAAATAGCAAATAACAAATGATGGTTGCAGCAAGTGGCTGCCGCGGTTGGTGGCAACTGCGCCTAATGGTCGGCCGACGACTTGGCTCTTACGTTTACATTTGCATTTGCATCTTATTTTTTTTTATTATTTTTTTTTTTAACAAATCGTCCTCCACAACTTGTGGGACTAGCAATTGAATTTGCCACTGGCCAACATGAAACAAGTAAGAAGGCTCGAGTCGAGAAATACCGACTAGACGATACCCTGAACCCTATACTTGTGTATATGTGTGTGTGGGAACGCGCATACTGCATACTGCACACTGCACACTCAACTTTAATGTTGCATATCTCCGGTGTTTCTCAACCGATTTCAATAAAAAATTCACAAATTGTCATTAATTTGTTTATTAATGTACATGCCGACTCAAAGTTTTCCACATTCAAGATTTTGTTGTTATCGATCCCATGTGTATATCGGAAACGGGAAGAGTTATCGAAAATCAAAAACAAACAAACTTGTACTGTCTAGAGGCTAGGCGAGCTTATGTTCCAAATCTGGAGTCGGACGGACGGACAGACGGACAAGGCTATATCGACTCGACTGTTGATGCTGACCAAGAATATATATACTTTATGGGTTCGGAGATGCTTCCTTCTGCCTGTTACATACTTTTGCACAAAACCATTATACCCTTTTTACCCATTTTTAATGGGATCAGGGTATAAAAACGTAAAGAAACCAAACACACACACACTCACACAACCACAACCACACACAAACACACACACACTTACCAGCACATACACACACACCAGCACACACGCACACCCGCACACCCACACACACAAACATATAGAAAAAATTAAATTGAATTTTTGTATACATTTTTGTATGTGTTGTTGGTTTGTTTGTTTTTGGTTTTATATTTAGTCTTAACAAACGTCTTGCAATTAATTGTGTCTTGATTTTTGTTTCACATTTTGAAATGGGTTCGCAGCCCTTTTTTTTCGTTCTCATTTGTTTTTGTTGTATCCCGTTTTAGTGGGCAGATTGCATTGCAAATGAGCGACGAGTTGCTTTTAATTGCCAAAGTTTTCATACCCATCAATTGGTGGGGAGTGGGGGGGGGTTATTTATATTTAGCTTCTGTTCGAGCTATTTTCAAAATTAACCTGACGTTTTGGAATCCACCTTGCATAAACCAATTTATATTGAATTGATCGGAGCAAAAGAAATGTTGCAGTTGTAATCACTTTAAAGAGCACATCTCTGGTCACACTGTTTAAGTGCTTTACTGTTTTTAGTCAACGTTTTGAACTTTTTAGTATATCTTATTGATTTAATAGACAATGGTCAATTTGAACGTTCGTTTTGATTAATTTTGTTTGCCGTCATCTCAGATTTATTTTTGATAGTTTCTGTCAGTTGAAAAACTTCGGAATAACAATGCGTGAACAAAAAAGCAAACATTCGAATATGTTTTTATTTAAATAATATCAAAATATGATTTAAATTGTTGCGGAAAGTTTTCATAAATCAATTCACATTAGCAAAAACTTGGCAATGTGGCAAAGATATTTAGGGAACCAATCTTTGCCACAGAATCTCTAAGCCAGGCTCAACAAAAGTCGGGAAACTTTAAATATAAGTTGCATAAGAAAATCTGTTAAAAAGAAACTGTTATTGCTTAAAGGTATGGAATACATTGCTTAAATATTGTTGCATTCATTCAAAACAGTTTTCAGTTTTCAAACAAATATTCTTATTTTCACAGAATATTTTTGATAGCAACGTTTTTTCTATCAATCAATCTGATCTTGAAATGAATTTCGTAAAAGTTTTCGTACATCGTGTGGCAAGATCAACTGCCACATTCAATTTTTGTTTTTTTTTCTAACATAAGTTAACATTCTTGTTAGTCTGTCTGGTTTGTATGTTGCTAAGTGCTTAGTAACGAATTTGCGCAACCTTTTTATTTTGAAGCTAGAATTTTCATCTTCCTTTTAATTATTTTGTTTTTGTTTATAAACATGTGTTGCCAAAGTGGCGGTCAGCACAGCCAACCAAACGTTTGCCACCGCTCGGAATGGACCCGAAAAAATGGGCTTGTGGAGCGGAGGGAGGGCAAGTGAAAGAGCGGGTGTCGCTTTGGGCGTTCGCTTGCGGCTTTTGCGGTCGCAAGCTCTAAAAGCTAAAGAACAACCGCAGCCAGAGGCATCCTCATCATCAACATCAACATCAACATCATCATTATCAACATCATTATCATCATCATTCTCAGCCGCATCGCTCGCCAACGCAGGCGGCGTATCAATTAAGATACTCAAGGGACAACAAAAACCGAATGCATACAATTTACAAAGTGCCAAAGAGTTTTTCAATTGTACGATATATATATATATATATATATATAGTTGGGTATGTCTACCTGACTGACCAACTGGGCTATATGTCTGTCTGATTGTGTGATTGTCTGCTTGACTGCAATATTGCGGTTTAGCTTTCAGTTTACAGTTTATAAATGCACATTGCGTATTTGTTTAAAGATAGCGAGAGAGAGAGAGAGAGAGAGAGAGAGATAGGATGCACCAAATGCGTGTTTGTGGCATGGTGCACGTGAGGCAAGTAGTTGCTTATCATTTACTGTTCACGTTTTCCAATTGCTGCCACATGCTGGGCAATTAATTTGCATTTCATTGATATGCACACTCACACACACACACACACACACACACACACACAAAGAGAGGAATGCCTAGACAATACACACACACACACACACACACACACAGCCATGCTCACGAACAGGCCAGAGAAGGACAGGACAGGACAGGACGGACAGTGCTTATTTTGCAATATTTGTTTAGGATTATTATCGGTTATTAATGTTGCTGTAATTGAAAATTATTTTCACTTTTATGCTTATCATTATCAGCGGCCATTACAACTGCAACAACTGGCAATTGGTAGCGTGCAACATGCAACGTGCCACACCCACTGTTGCATGGTATTACTTTTAATGCATTTTCACATACGCGTTCGCATTTTGCGCTATTATCACTGGGGAATTATTATTTGCCGTGATTTAAGCGCACCTCTTTATTCTTTTTCAATACCCTAACGCAACAGGGTATACATACTTGCCTCACGAATTGTGTAACACACATATATATATATATATGTATATATATATATATATTACGGACATGAACGTTTATGACTGACTGACTGCCTTAACGAGAAGACTTAGCGATCTGTTTCTTTTGCTTGACGATAGCATATAGATCGTGGTTAAACATTGAGATTCGACGTTTTTTAAGACTTGTAGCATTTTGGAAACTTCTGTTGAAACTTTCTTGTTTTGATCAGGTTCAAATTC
Organism: Scaptomyza cyrtandrae; assembly: GCA_035044605.1. Lineage (NCBI taxonomy): Eukaryota > Metazoa > Arthropoda > Insecta > Diptera > Drosophilidae > Scaptomyza > Scaptomyza cyrtandrae. The sequence continues at coordinate 4,981,229 of JAWNNS010000639.1, forward strand.
AAACTCAAACTGACCTTACAAAAACTGTATAAAAGATGTTCAGAAATATCCACAAAATGTAATAAAATAAATGATATGAATTTTGCGAAGAGGAAGCACGACAATAAATTAAGTCATAAGCAATACAAAAAGCCTATCAAAATAATCGTAATGAATAATGTCTAAAAATGTGATTATTTTCAACATGATTTAAATAATTTTGATTAGAGTAAGTTAAGTGCCACCATTCAAATGCCAACTTTAGCATCATGTTAATTTCTGTTTTAGTACACGCATCATGAGTATTTACATACATACATGTGTGTGTACACAATACACGTTTGTATATATATATATATACATTCGATATATACGTATGTATATGCCCATTAAGTTAATATTGATGTAGTGGCAAGCGCATATTTTGCCGTTTGTCAATTTGCCACATTTGCATACATATATATTTTCCGCTATTTGTTTTTTTGTTCTTTTTGTTGTTGTTGTTGTTGTTGTGCATGTTGTTTGTTATTGTTGATTTTATTATCTAAAAGAGCAGTTAATTGAACATGATTAAAGTGATGATTACACAGCGCAATCAGGATTACATCAAATGGCTTTTTGTTGAGTAAAATTTACACAAAATCAACGACAACAAAATAAGAAAAGAAAAACTCAAAAATCAATAAACAAATAAAAATTATAATAATACAACAATTAACTTTGGACATTAATAATCGTTGTTATCAAATGTTAATCATGTACTGAATTTTTTGAATATCTTTGCGATAATAATACTAATAATAACAACTCAACCAAATAACCAATAATTCATTTTAAGTTGATTCCATTTTATACAATTTCATTGTATTTTGTTTTTAAAATTGCTTTTTTTCTCGAATTCATCAGTATTGAATAGTTGACAGAATGAGTTCTGTTTATACATTTCGGTTTCAAGTTGTTTTTTTTTTAATTAATTAAAAGGCACAGAAATTAAATTTTTTTTATTGTACTACTTTAAACATATATATTTTTATTCATATTGAAATCTGTGTTCTATCCATCTTGTTAATACGAAAATTTATATCTTTCTGAGTACTCATTGAAATTCAAACTGATCAAAATTTATATTATTAAAATGTATTTTAACAAATAATAATAAATGCAAGCTTAGCATTAGTTAACCAAAATTCCTTGTATAAAAAACAAATAGTTTTGATTCTTAAAAAAAATCGGATACTGCCAAAAAAGCAAAAGAAAACATAACAAATCGAAATCGTAGTGGTGCATCAGTCAATCATTGACTGAAGAAAACAAAAAACATAATTAATAATTATGTATTAAGTGAAGCGAAATAATATTAAAATATTCAACAATGTGTGCCCAACACTTTTCGTTTGTAGTAATTACCTTGCAGTGGAAAACAAAAGTTTTGCGCAATTAAATCAAAAGATAATTCGGTTTGTACACTGTTCGCTGGTGTTGTTGCTGTTGCTGTTGCTTTTGCTGTACAGATCGGTCCGTTATGGTTTGGTTCGACCATTCAATTCAATAGCAGGCTCCGGACTTTGGACCACGGACCGACTACGGACACTGGTCAATTTAATTGCCGTTGTCTTCATTTTGGCCGGCTTCTGTTTTTGCCATCCACTTATTTTGTTTATTTATTTCTGCTTGTGTGTGTGTGTGTGTGTGTTTGTTTGTTTGTTATTTATACTGTTTAATGCCAATAGCAACGATGCAAAATCCCAACCCTAGATGACAGACTGAACAATGACACTGCATTATACAAGTAAGAAGGCTCTAGTCGAGAAATCCCGACTAGACGATACCCTGAACCCAACACTTTACGCGTACAGTCATTGGTTGCAAGTATGTGTGTGTGAGTACGCGTATACTGCATACTTGACTTGACTTCAAAATTCCATATCTCCGGTGTTTCTCAACCGATTTTAATAAAAATTTCACAGATTGTCATTATTTTGCTTAATAATTCAAATGCCAAATTTTTCCAAATTCAAGACTTTATTGTTATATGTTATATTTCAAGCCTGGAGTCTCTAACTCTTATATTCTCTGAAATCGACGCGTTTATACACACGGACAGACAGACGGACGGACGGATATGGCTATATTGATGATATATGGTCACATTGTTACATTACTGTCACATTCTTTTGCACAAAACCATTATACCCTTTTAACCCATTTTCAATAAGTTAAACAACACACAACTGCATTTTCACTATGTCCATTTGTTGTGTTCTGGTGGCAGAATTAACCTCACTATATAAATATTTGGCTTCATTATAGTACAATGGTACAAAGATCTATAAATTGACTTGCTTTCGTTATGAATCGCTCAGTGCTTTAATTTAATTGAATAATTAACATCACGTTTGGTACATTTTAACTTTGATTGCCGATTTATAATTCAGTTAACGATCGTTAGGAACTTATATTTAATCGAATGGAACTTTTATTCAGTTGAAGTTTCACTTTTACTCGGTGAATGTGTCAATAATTGAATAGTACTACATACTACATGAATAATTCATTAAGTATGAAGCCAACTTATGTCGTTGACAATCCATTTACTGACCATTGTCGTTTACTATATTGGTTAATGAATAAGCCATGCCGAACATGCAAAATGGTTAAGTTGGTTTCACAAGTTAATTATCAATATTGTTGAAAAGATTTTTAATCACAACGCACAACATTTCAGGTGCCCTATGCCTCAATTACTTCTATCATTTCCTTGTTTGTAAATGTAATTATTTTTATTGTGCACCAATTGTAATCGGTAAAAGGGGAAGGCATTCAGTGTTCCATACTTCGAATGTAAGTCTTATTTATATTCGTACTTTATAGAACTTAGAAGTCAACCAAATTTATGAACCTATCGATTTTGTTTTCGTAATTTAAAGGATTCAAAAAAAAAAATAATAACAATAATAACACCTTTACCAAGTGTAAATGTTGATGAGGCTTAAATAATTCAATATTTGCCTCTAGTCTGGGTGACAACTTAATTACAAATGTGGCGAATGACTTTTACAAAGCATTAAAACAATGTATAATTAATTGAGGTTATTTGAATTATTTGATTTTTAAACAACAATTTTACAGAATCGCTATAGCTGCTTTAAATGGTCAGGCCTGAAAATATGCTACAGAATATGTATAAAAATAAATAAATAAAAAGTGATCCTAAAAGTGTGCTTTAAAATTGTATGATCTAATATTTTTTATGTATATTATACATTTGCTTGTTGAACACCAGAAAAATTTAAGAAAAAACCAATTTCGGATGCAGTTTCAAATATTTTTTATTCACAAACTTAGAACTTGTATTCAAATATTCCAAAATTTACTCTTAAATCGACGAAAACAAACAGCACCTAATACTCAGAAAAAGAGACAAAGTTTAATAATTGTCCTGAGTGAATTCCGTTTACCTTCGATAAGCGCCACTATCAACAGAACGACGATCAACATTTTATCATTGCGATTGATGAGCACTAGATAATAGCGATATAAATGTAGTTTCGAAATGATGCACATTTGATTGTATTATAATAGTATATGTATATCAACTTATATTAAAGTTGGTGTTTCAAATATCTTTTAGACATTTGGGAAATTCATTTCGTATATATTTTTACACGCTCACAATTCCCAGTCGAGTACATAAAATACAAAAAAAATAGCACAAACACACACACACACACACAAAAGCGGTTAGTCGTTATTTGTTTAATATATTGGGATGAAATGCAATCTATGATAATTAGCGATTTTTAAGTGCATTCCCAAAACCGAAAACACGCGCGAAACTCTCTCAAATTGAATAATTTGAAATGCAGCGTCGAAGTCAACTAGCCGATGGAAGCGTTGTTGATCAACTGAAAACGCATACGCCAGCAGCAGCAGCATCCCGAAGCGTTCAAATAACCGAACGTCTTGCGTTCGGCTCTTGAAACGAAACGAACGTCGTCGCTGGTCGTTTGCACAGCCGTTGGATGCTGGATGGTGTCGCGAAACGAGCTCTGTTGCCGAACGGACGAGCTGCGAAACGTCGTTGCCAATTGTCGAAGTGGATTTTCGAAACGAATGGAATCCACCATGTGCCGCATGAGATCCACATGGTGGGCACGTGGTGGAACTCATCGTTTTTAGATGGCAGCGGTGAGGCGGCGAGTTGCAGCCATTCTCGGCACATGCGCAGCGTGCCGCGAGGGAGGAGTGTCGACGCGTGCTTCTGACAAATGGTACGACAATTGCTACAAGCTGTGGTGGCATTTGGCGGCCTGGGTTTGTGGCAAGCAGCAACGCGGTTGGGCGCCAGTTTCGGCCTTGCCTGCGCCTTTGGGAGACTCAACGTTCAACGCACGCTTCGGCAAATGTGCTTCGGCAATCAACATTGAGCAGCTCATGCTCATGGCCTAATCATCATCATCAGAATGCCAAGAAGGTACGACTACTGTGACTGTAGATGAAAGCCTGCCATTTAGTGGTTGATTAACTGCCGCAACTGAATGCTTCAAATGCTGTTACTGACAACCCCAATCCCAATCCCAATCCAAACACTCACACTCACACTCCGCCTCCATCTAGATTTAACTGCAGCTGCAACTACAATTGTCCAGCAAAATGGCCAAAGCGTCAATCATGCAACCGAATGCCAAAAAAAAAACTTTTCTGCCCATAACTTGGCAAACAGAAAGTTTTTAATGCGAATTGCATTTTGCAATCAGCGCTGAGAGAAACATGCCAAAAACAACGGACCGAGACAGACAGACAGACAGACAGACTCACACTGACAGTGGGAGAGAGACAGACACAGAGAGAGAGAGCGAGAAAGAGCGAGAGAGAGCAGCGATCAAATGATAACAACGTTGACTGTGGGGCAAAAGCTGAAAATTTAAATTGAACTTCAACTTTTTTGGCGTTCAATCTCTGCCCAGAGACAAGGCCAAGTCCCTTACCCATCCCCCTCCCCCACCCCCACCACCGACCCGCACACAGTGACTGTCTTGCGCCTTGTTCCATGTTCCGAATCGAAAATCTGAAGTTGAAATTCAAATGAAATTGAGCGCATAGCGCCACAACGTGCGGCAGCAACTGGAGACGCGCATCAGAAAGCAGAAGCTGACAATTCAAAGTAAGGCTGTCAAACCTGTCCCAAAGTGGCTTAATTATCCAATAGACGATGAACGTTAACTTGCCGCCACAGCCTTGGTGAGGGGGGGGGTGGTGGGTTTTGCAACATGGCGGTATTAAACTTGTCAGAGCAACAGCAAGCGAATGTCAGTCATATTAAATAACGAGGCAAGGCGAAGCGGCAAGTAGGAGAGGCAGCGTCTTTGTCTTTGTCTCCATTTCGCGATTTGGGCAATAAATGTAACTCAATTAGCAAATAGAAGCAAGTTTTTCACACTCTGTGTGTGTGCGTGTGTGTGTGTGTGTAATTATGCAATTAAGAAACAAAATTCAGCGTCTAAATGCAAAAATTAGGAAATCCATGAAACTGCATATGCAAAAGTTTTGACAGCTTCAATTCAGCTGCATTTAGAAGCAAGCACAAATAAACCAAACCAAAAGAAACAAAAGGTTCTTGGGTTCTTCTTCTTTCTTTTTTTGTTTTTTGTTTGTTTTGTGGCAAGCTTGAAGCTTGAGTTGAAGCAACAGCGCATTTATGGCTTCTTCCTTCAATAAAAAGTTGCTGTGACAAACGCATCAAACATAACAAAAAGAAGAAGAAAAGAGGAGAAAAAAAAGCCAACACAAACAACAAACAACAAGCAACAATGAGCAGAACAAAGAAATCAAAAACTTTTGTTTCTAAAACTCATGTTGAAATCTGCACACGTTTACATTTAAACACACACATACGCCACATACGCATCAAGGGCTTGTGGGTGAATTTTTGGGTATTTTTTTGTTTTTGTTTTGTTTTGGTTAAGCGGAAGACACATGCTGCAGCTATAATAAGTATGCAGCGGCAATAACAAAACCAACAACAACAACAACAACGACAAAAATGGCTTTCCTGGTTGTTAGGTGTTAAAACAGGCGCAAGCTAGAGGCCATATGTACTCACCCCCTTCCCTCTCTCTCTCCGTCGGTCTTTGCCGTTGCAGGTGCTGCTGTTGCCTCAGCACAGGTGTGTGTGTGTGAGTGTGTGTGTTAACGTGCACGTCTGTGTCTCAGACTCATGTACTCAGTACGTGTGCCAAACTGTTTGCTCAGCTACAATGTGACAACATCTGTGTAGATGCGGGTGTATTAGTGAGTGTAAGTGTGTGTGTGTGTGCGCGTGTGTGTGCTGAGTGGTAGTCACACATTTCAATTTGCATGTGTTAGCAACAAACTTTTGATAAGTGTTACTCATTTTACACACACACACACACACACACACACACAGCGAGAGAGAAATTGAAACTTATTGTCAAAACACAACTCTCATAGGCACATCCAGTCACACACAAACAAACGCACACACACACACCCACATATGTATATATATATATATATATCAATAACTGAAAGTGCATATTGCCACAATTACTTTCAGACACTACGTGCCACATACCAAACATACAACAAATAGAAGAAAAGAAAAGTTCCAAACGGCTAAAAAACAAAACGAGCAAAATAATATTAAAAAAAAATATTGAAAACCCATATATAGCATATATATGTGTTGCTGACTGATAAGAAACATTTATTCAACATTAGTTTAAGCTATTTAATGACTTAACCAATTTTACTTTCAAAAAACAAATTGTTTTCATTATTATGAACTTATTTTTATAAGCAAGAGCAAACTGGTTACTTTTCGCTTACATTTCCTCACACTAGGAACTCAAAAAGTAATCAAATATGGCATTAGTTACTTTTCGCTTACATTTCCTCACACTAGGAACTCAAAAAGTAATCAAATATGGCATTAGTTACTTTTCGCTTACATTTCCTCACACTAGGAACCCAAAAGGTAATCAAATATGGTATTAGTTAATTTTCGCTTACATTTCCTCACACTAGGAACCCAAAAGGTAATCAAATACAGCATTTGTTACTTTTTGCTTACATTTCCTCACACTAGGAACTCAAAAAGTAATCAAATATGGCATTACTTACATTAGGAACCCAAAAAGTAATCAAGTATAGCATTGGTTACTTTTTGCTTACATTTTCTCACACTAGGAACCCAAAACGTAATCAAATATGGCATTAGTTACTTTTCGCTTACATTTCCTCACACTAGGAACCCAAAAGGTAATCAAATATGGCATTAGTTACTTTTCGCTTACATTTCCTCACACTAGGAACTCAAAAAGTAATCAAATATGGCATTAGTTACTTTTCGCTTACATTTCCTCACACTAGGAACTCAAAAAGTAATCAAATATGGCATTAGTTACTTTTCGCTTACATTTCCTCACACTAGGAACTCAAAAAGTAATCAAGAATAGCATTGGTTACTTTTTGCTTACATTTCCTCACACTAGGTACCCAAAAAGTAATCAAGTATGGCATTAGTTACTTTTCGCTTACATTTCCTCACACTAGGAACTCAAAAAGTAATCAAGTATAGCATTGGTTACTTTTTGCTTACATTTCCTCACACTAGGAACTCAAGTAGTAATCAAGTATAGCATTGGTTACTTTTTGCTTACATTTCCTTACACTAGGAACCCAAAAGGTAATCAAATATGGCATTACTTACATTAGGAACCCAAAAAGTAATCAAGTATAGCATTGGTTACTTTCTGCTTACATTTCCTCACACTAGGAACCCAAAAGGTAATCAAATATGGCATTAGTTACTTTTCGCTTACATTTCCTCACACTAGGAACTCAAAAAGTAATCAAATATGGCATTAGTTACTTTTCGCTTACATTTCCTCACACTAGGAACCCAAAACGTAATCAAATATGGCATTAGTTACTTTTCGCTTACATTTCCTCACACTAGGAACCCAAAAGGTAATCAAATATGGCATTAGTTACTTTTCGCTTACATTTCCTCACACTAGGAACTCAAAAAGTAATCAAATATGGCATTAGTTACTTTTCGCTTACATTTCCTCACACTAGGAACTCAAAAAGTAATCAAATATGGCATTAGTTACTTTTCGCTTACATTTCCTCACACTAGGAACCCAAAAGGTAATCAAATATGGCATTAGTTACTTTTCGCTTACATTTCCTCACACTAGGAACTCAAAAAGTAATCAAGTATAGCATTGGTTACTTTTTGTTTACATTTCCTCACACTAGGTACCCAAAAAGTAATCAAGTATGGCATTAGTTACTTTTCGCTTACATTTCCTCACACTAGGAACTCAAAAAGTAATCAAGTATAGCATTGGTTACTTTTTGCTTACATTTCCTCACACTAGGAACTCAAGTAGTAATCAAGTATAGCATTGGTTACTTTTTGCTTACATTTCCTCACACTAGGAACCCAAAAGGTAATCAAATATGGCATTACTTACATTAGGAACCCAAAAAGTAATCAAGTATAGCATTGGTTACTTTCTGCTTACATTTCCTCACACTAGGAACCCAAAAGGTAATCAAATATGGCATTAGTTACTTTTCGCTTACGTTTCCTCACACTAGGAACTCAAAAAGTAATCAAATATGGCATTAGTTACTTTTCGCTTACATTTCCTCACACTAGGAACCCAAAAAGGTAATCAAAAATAGAATTGGCCATTTTTCGCTTACATTTCCTCACTAGGAACCCAAAATGTAATCAAATATTTCCTACTTCCAATAATTATTTTCATACTTCAATGGAACTTTAACTTGATTCACGAGTATTAACTTTCATGACCAAAAATTTAATGGCTATAAAGAAAATCATGTCTTTCTTATATAATATAGTTGTGAAAGCCCGCCCAATCTATATATATATATATATCTTGTACACATATATATATAGTATATAGATTTATTGAATACAATATATATATATATATATATATTTATGAAATATATCATAAAATAAAAAAAACCATTCGCAGTTTCGCAATGTTTTTCATGTTGATTTCATTTAACAATTTAAAAAAATAAAATTTCATTATTAAAAAAAATATAACAATAATAAAATATATATTTTGAAAAAAAAAATTGTGTTACTTCTCAAATATGTTTGGACATAAGTAAAAATAAAAAATAAAAACATATGCTAACCACTTGACCATGACGGGACTCGAACCCGCAATCTCCGGATCCGAAGTCCGACGCCCTATCCATTAGGCTACACGGCCCATATATTTTGGGAGATCGCAAAGCTTATATTTAGCTTTAAGCTTCGTGAAAGAACATTTCATTCAATGGACAATTAAACCTAATCAAATAAAATTTGATCAAAAGTTAGCCAATGGAGTATTACAAATAAAAAAAAAAGAAGAGATTTGAATAATTTTCTGAGGTAATTTTTCATTTGATTAAATTTATAAATGAATATGTTCAAAACGTGATTTATTCACGTCACATTCACTTTGCTATTGCAATAAATGCAAAAAGGATAAAGGGAATAAGGATATCATGATTAATTTGTACAAATTCTTGATTCTTATATCTTTCGAACTCTTAATTTATTGCAACCTAAGAACTAAGAGCTTAAAATTGAATTCAAGTTTGCCTAACTTAATTTTAGTAGCTGCTGTAGCTGAGCCTTAAGCAAAAGTTCTTTGAAAAATCAAAATCAAATGCATGTAAGGCCGTGGGCGTGGGCGTGGCATGGCTTTTTGGTGGTGGGGAGGGGGTGTCTGTGTGTGTGTGTGTGCGTGTGCTGAAGGTGTGCTTAAGTGAATGTGCAAGAGGCGCGTTTGCATTGTCCGTTTTTCTTTTGCAAAATTATGCACATATCCTGTAAATTTAAAAATGACATCAACACAAACAACACACACACACATACATACATACATACCGTGTGTGTGTGTGTGTGTCAGACAAAAGGCAAAACAAATTGAGCGTTTTTGGCAAGCATATGCGCAACATATGCGACATGGCTGGTGGCATGACTGGTGGGCAACGTTGATGGCATTGGTGTTGGGTGGATGGGTTTGTGGGTGGGTGGATTGTATGGGGTTTGTTTAGTCAGGATGGGGGGCAGAAAGGGGTCCACACATTTACAGCTGCAACATAAAAATTGTTGCAGCTCTCGCGTCTCTGTTAGCAGTGCGACGTGTTATCTCTTGACTGTGCGTCATTTCACAGCAGCAGCGACGCCAGCAGCGAAGGCAAAACACAAAGCAAAATCTGACAATAAGTGTGAAAATGCCGTTGCCGTTGCCGTCGTCGTCGTTGTTGTTGTTGTTGTTGTTGCCGTTTCATGCAAAACTAAAAGAAAAATGTTTAAATATTTCCTGCTTTTTATTGCGGTTACTGTTATGGCTTCACAGTTGCGAAACTCTCCCTCTCCCTCTCTCGTTCTTTCTCTCTCGCTGTGTGTGCAATAATCAAATGGTTGTTGCCAGCTCAAAACTGAACGAAAAAAAAAAGAAGCAAAATGTATGGCAACACTTTCCGTGTGTTGCTTTGTCGTTGTCATTGCGCGCTGTGTTTACTTTTGCGCCATTGTTGTTGCTTGCTGGCCGTTGCCGTTGCTTGCCTCTTGCCTCTTGCCTCTTGCTGCGACTGATGCTGATGCACCCACGCGCAAAAATATGAAAACTTTCGACAGGAAACAGGAACTGATAAGGCTATTTTTGCCAGGCAGCCGCCTGTCGACGCTTCTCTCCTGCTCCCCCTTCACCTTCTACTACGTCTTCGTCTTCTTGTTCTCCCTTAGCTTGTGTCATTTGCGTTACTGTTTTGTTCCATTTGCTTTTGTTGTTGCACTTGTTGTTGTTATTGTTGTTGCTGTTATTGTTGGTGGTCGCTTTGAGCGTTTTTGACGCCATCGCCATCGCCGTTAACCAAAAACTTATTTTGCAAGATTTATTTTTGTGTCCTCCTGCTATTCTATTTTGCCTCCCATCTCGTTTCGTCCAAACAGTTCAATCTATTTTACACTCTACACGCTTCTAGTTGGCGGATCGTTAAGTTATTGCCACAACCCATTGTCATACAGCCAACCCATACACCCACACACACACACACACACACACACACACTCACATATAGCATAGTGAGAATGTATTAGAGATGGGCACGTGCTCAAACTATTTTAGCTACATACTATATTAAAGCCACGAAATTAATGCAAGCAACTTCATATTTTTTATTTGGTTTCATTTTTTTTTCAATATTTTTTTTTGTGCAAATACTGCAAACCTGCACACAGTTTGCAAGTACAAACATACAAACATACTTACATATATAATAAATTCTGTTCTATTTTTGTGCAAATTTTGAGAGCGAAAATGTTACTGCATACTTAAAGGTGCGATCATTTAATTTGTACAAGTTGCTATAAATAGCCATTAACCTTGTTATTCCCGATAGATGGGGCTTTAAGTTCTTGAAAAATTGTAGGTGCTAGATGTTTTAGCAACTGAAAAAAGATTAAAAAACAAAAAAAAATTTTAAAAAAATATTCTTATGACGTGTCACGATACGAGCAAACACACATATGCTTGTGCGGCACAAACAATGTTGCATGCAACAGTATTATTTGGCTGCCACGCAAAATCTTTGGCTAAAAACTTTTTGTTACTGTTGTTTGTTGTTGCTTGTTGTCACTCATTCGACGGTATTCGACAGCAGCAGCAACTGTTGCAAGTTGCACATTTTTATGACAAAGATATCTGTGATGCGCGCAGAGAGAGAGAGAGAGAGAGAGAGAGTGAGGTAGACAGCATGTGTCCGTAACTATAAGTGTAATTCCTTCTTTTTTTTTTGGTTTTGGTTTTGTTGCTTATTTTTGTGTTGCTGGTTTTCAGTGACGATTACGGTTTACATTCCATCAATGTGCTGCCGCAATTTGCAACTTTTATGAGCCGTCTTTTTGCTGTTTCTTGTTGTTTTCGGATTTCTCGTTGTTTTTGTTTTTGTTTTTGTTCTTGCTGCTTGTTCACCTTGGCTTTGGAAGCTGCTCGTTAGACTAACAACAATGAAGGCCATCATCAAATTGTTGTTGCCTACTTATCCGGGCTTAGAGGGGCCTTAGAAAGTGAGACGGTTTAAAGCCGCCCAAAAACAAAATAAAACCGAAAGCGAAAACGAAAACGAAAACGAAAACTGATTTAATTAAATAAGTCAACGCAGCGGCCCAAGGTAAGCCATACAAAAGCCATTCCATTAGCGCGACCTGGCGACACCCCCTCTCCCCTCTCCCCTCTACCCTATCACCACTCTACCACCACTCTCCGACTCCGCCATACCGCAGATGAAATAAGCGAAATCTGCTTATTTAGTAAACACTTTAGGCGCTGCCGTTGGGCCAATAAAGGCGATGTGGCATGGTCGCAACGCGCGCGCAACGAGTGCAACATAAAAATACGACCATGAATTAACGTTAAAACATTGCCAAAAAGGCAGACACGATCCCGAGCCAGCCAACCTAGAGTCCTCTGTGCCAGCAGCAGCAGCATTGTGGCAGTGTGTTGCTGCTCTCCTGCTTGCCGCAAACAAACACATAAAAATGTTGTGGACGCACCGCATGGCGTAGTTGAAGCTACTCTCCACAGACTGCCACTGCCACTGCCACTGCCACTGCCATTGCTACTGGCCCTGGCTCTGGTCTGGCGTGAAAAATCATTTAATTTACTACACGCACACACATACACACAGACGGACGGACGGACGGACAGTGTTGCACGTTGCGCTCGCGGCCAACTGAGCCTCTAACAATATGAAGTAAGTTTCATTTAATGGACTTGAACGCAAGTGGAAAGGGCCAAAGATGTTGGCAATGCAAAAAGCTAAACTCCACTTTTGTGGTTGCCCCAACACACACACAACACACACACACACACACACACACACTCACAAAACAGCTGCATTTGTACGCGGTTGAAAGCGAAAGTGTTAAAGTGGTTGCACATACCATATACCTGTGTGTGTTTGTGTGTGTGTATGTTTGCTTGCAACTGACCACCCCCCGCGACCCGCTTCCCACCAACACCTCGCCACAATCAGCTAACGAATGATAAGCCCCAACAAACAACACACATTAAACAAAAAATGTTAATGCAAACGAAAATCTAATTTTATTTAAATGCGTATGTATATGGAAATGTAATTTATCCAGGTTATTATGTTGTTATTTCTATATGGTATATTTTAAGCCATTTATATTGCAAATTATTAAATAGTTTTAACAACAATAAGTTAATTTCAATGTGAATTTTTGTGTAGTGTAACTTTTTAACGAGTTGGTTGAACATTTGCGTTGAGCAGGGGAAAACATTTGTTAAATTTACGAAAGTATATCTTCAATTAAATTCACTACAATGTGTTTAAGATCCTTTTGTTTATAATTTGAAAATTTAACAAAATGTTGCTGCAAGTGCATTGCATACTTTTAGGCATAATCAAAATTGTTTACATCTGTTATTCTGGTCTGAGATCTTTTAAAAAATAAACAAGTACATTGCATACTTTTAGGCATAATCAAAATTATTTACATCTGCTATTCCGGTCTGAGATCTTTTAAAAAAATAAACAAGTATGAAGGCTCTAGTCGAGAAATCCCGACTAGAACGACTGATACCCTCAACCCTATTCTTTACACGTACACTCAAAATGCATTTGTAACCAATGTCAATGGGTTCAGGTTCAGGCAAGACTTCTTACCCATTTTAAATGGATTCAAGGTATAAGAACCAAAGATATAAATATAATTCGTTTTAACAAATAAGGTTGCTAGTAAATATTTAAATCATTTCGAAAACAAAACCAGCAAAAAACCTTGAAAATATCATAAAGGATGAAATAATATCTTGTGTAGTGTCCGCCAAAGGTGAAATGTTGAGCTGGTGTTCAATGCTGAAACTAATCCATTTGATAACTGTTGCTGCTGCTGGCGAAGAACTTTCTCAGCCATACGACGGGAGAAACAAAAGGGGAATGGCGAAGAGTGATGTTGCAAACAGCAATCACTTGCCTGGACAAACAATAACAATTGGACACTTACAAAAGCATCTATCTATCTATTTGCCTGCCTGCCTGCCTGTCTGTCTGTCTGTCTGTCTATATATATATATATATATATATATGTTTATATATGTATGAACTACTTATATCAATATTTGTGCAAGACATATCACAGCCATTGAGTTGAGTTGAGTTGAGTTTGCACTGTCCGAAATGCCACGCACGCACGCCCCAAATACCAAACACAAATCCCACGTAGCTAACTGCGCCCAGCAATGCACATGTTGAGAGGGGGTAAGGGGGGATGTGTCTGTGGGAGAGTGTGGCAGGGGTGGTTAAGGTTGCGGCAGGCAGACAGACTGTGCAAATATTTAAACATTTTTCGACATTTCGATGACACGTCGAAAGGATTTACACACAAGTAAAAAACAAAAACAAAAAACAACTCGGCAAAGACATTTACACTGTCAGCTTGGAGTTGAAGAGTATCGGCTTACAGGGCCTATAAAAGCCCAAATAAAAACATACCAATTGCTGGCCGAATAGATGGATAGATGGATGGATGGTTTGATGGTGGGGGTGAAGAGGGGTGGTGAGGTGTGAGCGATCACCCAATCCATTTAAGCTGCCAAACTGCAACAGAAATAACAACAAGAAGAACAATACCGATTGGTCAAATATTTGCACAAATGACAAAATGACTGCTGTGCGGCAAGGGGGTGTGGTGAGTGGGGGAGAGGGGCACGGCGGCGAGGGGTTAAAACGTGCACGGTTAGCAAAGCGTCGAATATCATGGATTCAATAAACACTTCAAACATAAACTTGACGATTTATTGCTGCGACTCTGTGTATTTGTCTGTGTATGTTTGTGTGTATGTGTGTGTGTGTGTGTGTCATATTTGTATGACACTCCTCTCTGTGTGTGTGTGTGTGTGTTTGCTGGGCAACGCGTCGTATACGCAATGAATTATTAATTCGTCGCTCCGGCTCCGTGTTTGTGCTTTCTCCCTCTCTCTCTCTCAATCTCTCTCTCTCTCTCCGGTTCTATCACTCTCCCTGCACGTTACGCCAAAGCATTTAACTGCTGACAAATGATAAATTTATTATTTACCAGCAGCAAACACATAGAGGAAGGGATACGGGGAGAGTGGGAGAGAGAGAGAGAAAGATGTTAAGCATTGCATTTGCTAGATTAAAATATGTTTTAATATTTGCTTTCTTTACACTTGAGCGACACAACGCACGAACGCACGCACGGCCGCACACACACACACACACACACATATATACACATACGTAAACTAATTCAACACACACACACACACACACATATATACACACAGTTTGAATCTTTGCGTCTGGGTTTATCCTTTGTGGCCAGCATGCGATAATCACGCACCTTTTTTTGATTAATTGCCAAACGCGTCGGAGCAGTTGACTTTAAGTGACGCGTCGCGACAAACAAAATATTCCTTAAACCCACACTCCCCCCTCCCCACCCCCTCTCCTCACCCACCAACACTTAGCAGCATACAGAGAGTGGTTATGCAGAAAGATACGATGGATATTTGGCGTGAAGGTGAAAAGCAAAAGCAAAAGCAAACGTGACGGCTAAGTGCAAGTTCAACAACGCGTTGCAAGTTTTCTTATCGCCATGGCGAAAGTTGTAAGTTTTTGTGCGTTCTACTCTTTCACACACATACAAACACATACACACACACATTGAGACGTGTCCAAATCGCTAGTCGAGCGCTTATCATGCCAAAGTATGCGCGAATCCTTAATTACGCGCTCACTTCGACTTTAACCGCTGCCGCCTGCCATTGTGGTGCAAAGATGTAAGGTAAATGTGGCTTTTGGCGAGGTGGGGGATCTGGGGGCGTTGCAGGTGTATTTTTGTTTGGATTGCCACAACATTTGCATAGTTTGCAGCTTGTCGCTCGAATCACAGTCAACGCGATTTTGCAGTTTAAATAGCAAAACAAAAAACCAAGTCCAAAAGTACGCAAAAGAATGAAAATTTATACCAAATAGTATTTTAAAGCGTGCAGCTTAAAGCGTTTACCCAAATATTATAAATTAGAATAACACATAGGCATAACACATAGTTTTTTAAAGATATTGAGTGATTGGCGCTGCTCTGTGTTTTTGTACAGTCTTAAATGGGAGACAAGCGACAACACAGACAAAAAGCAAACAGAATTAACTTAAACTGCAAGAATTATTAACATTTGGTAAACATACAATGTTGGGGAAAAATAACATAATTTTGCCCTTGAGAGTATGCCTTCGAAAAAGAAAGTATTTAGTAGCATAATTATGTCCTTAAAAGTATGCAATGCAAAAATATTAAAAATATTTATATATAATAAATAAAAATGTAAATTTGGCTAAGGAAAGAGGACGCTTTATTGTTTGTGATTTCGCTTATTTATCGTTGATGCTTTAACCTATTATCGGGCTTTTTCTATTCGTCTGTTGGTTTGCTTTCGTTTTTCTGCATTCTGTGTTCTGTGAGCTGTCAAACTGATTTTCATCAAAATCAAATCAAAATTTTCTTCTCGGCTGTCGTAATCAGCAATTAAGCTATTTATTTTTTCCAATTATTATACATTTTGATCTGATTTGAGGTTGAACGCAACAAAAATGGGTTAAAGTTATCAAGTTTTAGTTGAAGTTATTGCAAGAGAAACATTGCTAAACTCTGTAAAGTTCTGCAAGATCAGTTCAAAGAACACAAAAGATTTCGCCTAATGAAATTTACTTTCGAAACTTTTTTAATTTTTCAAAATATTTACTGCACAAACTACCGAAGTGAACATTTTTACCGTTAATTTTCAACAAGTTACGTATTCAAGTGGTTAACAGCATTTTGAAGTTTAAAGAAAGATTCTTGTAGAACAAAAAAACTTATCTTATCTTATTCTTTACAATACTTTAAAGCTACTTTGACTAATACAACACTTCAAGTAATAAAAGTCATTGAGTAATCATTGTATTAAGCTCATAATTGAATATGAAAACCTTTACGCGAAAGTAATATATGTATATATATATATGTATGTTTGTATGTATGTATGAAACCAGATGCCCCGTGCAACGTTTGAGCCCAGCCAAACGCCCGTTTTGTTGCCGTTATCATAAAACGATTTTCTCATTTATAAATAAGTAGGAAACAAAAGCGTTGGAAATGTAGCCTTTGCTTTTTCCTCGGGCATCGGTAGCGGCATTGCCATCGGCATCGACTCAGACCAGAACGTGCGGCTTGGGGGTAAGAACGAAAAAAAAAAAAAAAGAGAAACTTAAATTATGGCAAATCAATTGGCAGGGCGCCGGTGCTATAGAAGCAAGTGGTAAGGAAAACATAACCAGAGACCTACAGCAAGGCTATGTAACTGTGTGTGTGTGTGTGTGTGTGTGGAACCAGCTGCTGTGCGCAGGAAGCAAGCGAAAGGACTTTTCGGAGTATCAACAAACATTTACTTTTAGATACCCATCCCCATTCCCCCCCCCCCCCCCCTTCTGCCTTCTTTGGAATGGGTTGTGCCCGTGTCTGCCTTTTGCTGTGTTCAACTGTTTTTGTTTTAAGTTGATTTTTGTTTTTTTTTCTTTGTTTTTCTCCTTTTTTTGGCCATAAAGCACATTTATTGAGTTGTCGAACCAAAAAAAAAAAATAAAATAAAAGTAAAGCAGAGGAAAAAAAGAAAAGAAAATGCCAAGCTGGAGCCACACGGGTTGCCCCCAAAGCTGTGTGGGGCAATGTGTTGTTGCATAGACGGCTCAATAATGTGCCAGGCAGGGACGCACACTTTGGACATGTGCAACACACACACACACACACACACAGACAGACACCCAAACAGGGGTCCAGGCAATTGGCAGCACCCAACACACAGACACACACACATACACACAAAACCGTCTATAAGGACTGATAAGTATTTGTATCGTCCCGAATCGCGAGCATGTATGTGTATGTGTGTGTGTGTGTGTGTGGGTGCGTATACGTAATCGTTTACAGCTGCTCGAATGCGCAAATAATTTGAAACGAATGTGCTCAAATGTTCATACACAGAAGCTACTAGCGTTCAACCATTTTTACCCATGCAACAACGCAATAAAGTAAGCGACCCTATTCACCGTGCCACAAATACATCAAATCTCACTTAAATATTGCTTTACTCTTTAGTTCAGTGTTGAAGGTGTTAAGAAATCAAAATTTGTTCTAAGAGTATAAGATGTTTATGCTATCTATATTTTTGTGTGTACTAGTAGTTAAATAGTATGATATAGGCTATGTATTATTCTGATGTATAAGCTATATTAGTGTTAAGTTTCATTCAAGTCTATTCAGTAAACATAAAGACTTTCCCATTTTTAATATTAGTAGGAAATATATGTAAATATCGCTTTGTTTCTACAAACTAATTGACTAACTAACTAACTGATTGATTGATTGATTGACTGACTGACGCACTGGTCAAACGTTCAGACATGGTGATCTCTTTTTTGTTCCCAATTTAATATGTAGCTTATGAACAATGCATCGTGGTGGAACATTAGCAAAACGCTGGGTATGATGCAGCATTAAGGGTGCAACATTTCATCTTCGTAAAGCCACAAACGCAATTTCGCATTAATGTTTACACGCAAACATCATTTTGTGCCACTGTGCCACAACACACAAATTATGGCCTTGTGGGAGTCTGTTTTTGTGCTCCAGTTTTCGCACTCCTTGACTGCGTATCTTTGTGTGTGTGTGTGTGTGTGTGTGTGTGTGTGTGGGTGTGTGGCTCATTAGTACGAGTACTATTACAAGCACATTGCTTCGTCATAAATGACTGACGCCATCCCCCGGAACACAAAACCCAAAACGACAGCTTGTCCTTTTGCCCGTCTAACATTACCGGAATGGCGCGCTCCGAAAAACTCGCAACGTCTCTCTCTCTCTCTCTCTCTCTCTCTCTGCTTGTGTCTCGTTGTTTTTGTCGGGCTATTGTTTTGTCATATTTAAAAATGAATTTACGTTTTTCTGGTTGTGTTGCCTTTGATTCAACCCACACACACACAACACAAGCTATCAATAATGTACTTTTCTTTAATACCAAGCAGCCAATTATGAACAGAGGCAACAGAGGCCTGTTTAGAAAGTGTTGGAAAAACACAGCTGTAATCACGTGTGTGATATGCTGTAAGCTCGAGCTTCATCATAAATATGACACTCTCGATTAATTACTATAAAAACAACTTTGCATAAACTTTGGGAGTGGAGTGACGCAATTAAAATGCAGCCAACAAAAAATTACTTTGACTTCAAGTTTGTGGAAAACGTTAATGGGCATTGGTTATGATGATGGAGCGAATGGTGCGGTTGTCGGTGGCGGTGGTGGCGGTGACGGGGTGTGGTGTGGTGTGGTGGGGGGTAGTCCTTGGCATGTGATACCATTGTGAACAGTTTCCCCTTGCCCTGCCGCAGCCTGCTGCTGTTATTTTAATTGTGCCATTGGGTACGCTGGTCAACTTATATAACGATAACAATTTAACCAAGCCATAAAACATAAACAAAACAACAACAATGAGCTAAGAATCTTCGCTTCTCACCTCAAGCAGCTTGTTTTGAATTTTCTTATGATATTGATTTTTAACTTACCAATTTTCCTATTCACAATATGATAATGATGAACTGTTAAGTTAGAGATTTTTCAAAACTTTTATTTTTTGCTAAAATATGAAATTTATTTCCGAAAATATTATGAATAATAATAGGGCTAAAGAAATTCATTAATTGTTTATATACAAATTATATATATGTTATATATTAAAATTATTTAAATAAAATAATATGCACAACATTTCTTTTGTATTAATTTTTTTTGCGAATTTTTTCACTTTCTATTTAAAGAAGGCTTCCCAAAAATGCCATTTTGTCTAGCTTGTTAAAAATGTTAATAAAAAATATACGTTTAATGTTGCGTAGTCATATCTGCCTTAGATAAGGAAAGATCGAACTACTATAACAGTTTAGTTATATATAATCTTTCAAGCAATTTATTTTTAATGGGATAATAATATGAATAACAATAGTGAATAATTATAATAATGTAAGGGTATTTTATTTTCGTTCATGCTTTAACTTATTCATTTAGATTTTTATACCCTGATCCCATTAAAAATGGGAAAAAAGGGTATAATGGTTTTGTGCATAAGTATGTAACGGGCAGAAGGATGCATCTCCGACCCCATAAAGTATATATATTATTGATGAGCATCAACAGTCGAGTCGATATAGCCATGTCCGTCTGTCCGTCTGTCTGGCTGTCTGTCTGTCCGTCTGTCCGTATGTATGAGCCAACCGATCTCAGAGACTATAAGAGCTAGAGACTGCAGATTTTGAACTTAAGCTCGCCTAATCCCTAGGCAGTACAAGTTTGATTCGATTTTTCGATTTTTGATAACTCATCCCGTTTTCGATATACACATGGGATCGATAACAACAAAAATTGAATTTTGAAAACTTTGGGATGGCATTTGAAATAATGAACAAAATAATGACAATCTGTGAAATTTTTATTAAAATCGGTTAAGAAACACCGGAGATATGGGACATTGAAATTTTCTATGCAGTGTACAGTATGCGCGTACACACATACACACATACTTGCAAGCACTGACTGTACGCGTAAGGTAAAGGGATCAGGGTATCGTCTAGTCGGGATTTCTCGACCAGAGCCTTCTTACTTGTTTTATTATAGATTACTACATTACAAGATTTACAAGTTAACAAGTACATTTTGTCAAGTGACAAAGGCAAAGACAAAGACAAAGACAATTTAAAGACAAAGACAAAGGCACAAGCAAAAGCAAAGGCAAAGGCAGAGGCATTGCATGTAATGAGCTGCGAAACGCATTGAAAATGGGGGTTGGGGAGGGGAAGCATGTGGTTGTTCGGTTGTTGGGTTGTTGGGTTGTTGGATTGTTGGGTGCCAGCGGTCCAAATCAATTGCAACTGATTTTAGTATGCATCAAACGTTTTACAACTATTTTTCTTAACGCATTTTATTAGCGCTAAGGGAACCCACCCCCCTTTAATCCACCCTTCCCCGCTCACTTCCACGCCTTGGGGGGGTGTGGCGAGAGGGGTTTGGGCTGTGGCACGTACTCATTTAAACCAACGCGCCTGACGAGCTAATGGTGTCCGTTTGTTGTTGTTGTTATTGTTGTTGCTCCTCATGGCAACCATTGTCGTATTAAAACCGCAGTGACGAAAGCAAAGATATCTGAGGGGTTGGGGGGGGTTGGAGGATGAAATGGTTAGCATCGGGTTGGGGGGGGGGGGGGGGGGGGGGGGGCGATAAACAGGGAGCCAAAGCCGTGCATAGCATTTTCTATTAACAGCAATAAAATGTTAGCTTCACTGGACGAACAAGAACCAGAATGGGAACGGTTATTGGGGGATTCGGGGATTCGGGATGGAGTGCTTCATAGCCACTAGAGAGACATGACGAAAGGCAGAGAGACGAGAGGCTCGCCTGCTCGCTGCTGCTGCTGCGGCGGCGGCAGAGTGGCGAGTTTATATTTTGCCATTTTATTGTTATTGGGCAACCAATTTGACACGATGCGTCCCGACGACACTGGACTTAAGCTGAGTAAATGAAGAAAGAGGCGGCAATGAGACAGACAAACAGACAGACAGACAGACAGACAGATAGACAAAATCAACCGAAACGTTCATGGAATTCCCAATATAAATATGTCTGCTAGAACTGTACATATATAAATACATTAACATACTTATTATACAAGAACATATATATATATATATATATATGTTTACGTATATATTATTGTTGTTTTGGGTTTTGGAACAGAACAATTTTAGCATTAAATGTCACTAAAATTTGTCAATATTGTTTTCAATATTCTAAAATAATAAACAGAAAAACGTGAATTTCGTTCCTAATTTGTAAGGCGTTCTTATGGGGTTAAGATAAAAGACTCCGGTTGAAATGATTCGACTATACCGAGATACCATAAGCCCGGCCAACTTTTTACCTATTAAAAATCTTTAAATCCTGGATAATTTTTGTGTTCTTTAACCAATCTGATCGAAACTTTCGTAGATGATCAATGTTATGTCAAAGTTCTTAAAGCAAGTTCTTAATTCAAAATATTCCACATTTTATTGCTATCAATAACTTTTGTATATATGTATATATGTATATATGTGTGTGTATTCAAAGAGAAAAAACAACTAAGCCGCACATGCTTAAGAAAAGTTAATATTCCAAATCGAGAATTTGATAAAAAGTTAACCTTACAACAAATTCAATAACTACAATGTTAAAATCGATAAAGTTTTTGTTTCCCTATGGTGAAAGTCTACTTACTAAACATAAAAATTATGCAACCTAGTTAAATTTATTAGAAATCAACTTAGGTCAGAACTTGCCAAAGTCATCACTCAAAATTCAAAACTGATTATCAAATGCAATACCATATATACGTGACGGCTTGGCATATAAATTAATAATGCACCAGTTTCCAGTTTAGAAAATAATTTTTACTCGATATTAATGTAAAAATGTTTTTGCACAAAATCAACTTGATGACAGAAAGATAGGAAACTTCCTTTTGATTGCAAAAAGAACTAATACTTGTTATATTTGAACAATTAACAAGTTATTTCTGGGTGTTTGACAACATTCGTCAGTCCAAGCAAATGCATTTAAACAATATTCGCTCTTCTCATTTCAAGCTCAAACTCTTTCCTAATTTTGATGTCTTATTTTTTGGGGTCGGCATATAAATCTGCTATAAGCTATGCTGAAAGTGTTAAGCATAAGTAATACATTTGAACATACTACTTACTATATACAAATGTATGTGGGTCAAAAAAAAATATATATATATGAATGTGGCGAATGTGTTTGCTTGGAGAGACGTCGCGACGTGTTTGTAATGCACAAAAGCAGCTGCCTTTTTCAACACAATTAGGTTAGAATGCAAACAATGACAAACTGAACAATTTTGGCCATTTTCGCATTGAGAAAATGAGGGTTAGATAAAATGTGCATGGAACGGGAAACGGGAGGACATGGTTGCGAGTGGTGGTGGGTTGGGGGGGGTGGGTGGAAGGGAGGGAATTAAGCAACAACAATAGTGCAATTAAATAAATGTTTTTGGCCAACTGTCGCAAAAATGCCAAAGGACTTGAAATGGTTTTATGACGCGCGCACATAACGGACTAAAAGGACTAAAAAAGGACGATAGACAGACAGAATCAGGCAACAGAAACAAAATAGGCAACAGGCAACCAGCAACCAACAACCAACCAAATGCAGTTGGTGCCAGGCAGTCCGCCAAATAGCGCAACATACAAAAACAAAACAGGCGAAAAGAAATAATTTAGCTTAATTCAATGCAATCCAAAGTCGCTAAAGGACGAAGGATGAAAGGATGGCAACGGGCAACGGGCAACGAGGGGGGAGGGGGAAGGGGGGGTGGGTTGGCAGATTTAAAGTGAAAGAAGTTACGCTGAGTGGCGACGCAGAGACGCTTCCTCTGACGCAATTAGTGCAACATTGTTCAACATTCCCATCTACATAGCTTTCCTCTTTCGGTTTTTTTTTTGCTTTTGTAGAGTGGGGTTTTTGCTTGTTGCTTATGTACGAAAAAAAAAAGAAGCCAAATGCGACTTTAAGTACGCTTTATGGCTGAGAAACAAAGCAAAGGGCAAGTTTAAGCGCAAAGTCAAAGTGGATTTTGGACACAGTTAAGCCTGCTTCTCTGATTCTTATACCCTCACCCCCGGGAAATGGTTAATGAAAAGGGGTATATTGTTTTTGTGCCAAAGGTATGTAACAGGCAGAAGGAAGCATCTCCGAACCCATAAAGTATATATATTCTTGATCAGCATCAACACCCGAGTCGATATAGCCATATCCGCGTTGATTTCAGACACACCTTCAAATATATGTATATATGCAATCCTATGTTATCATTAGCAGAACATATTTGCATCAATTTATCGATAACTCTTTCCGTTTTTCGATGTACACATGGAATCTATAACACTTGTATATTCAATTTGATCATTAAAAATGTTTTACAAACTTTAAAATA
Source organism: Scaptomyza cyrtandrae (assembly GCA_035044605.1). NCBI lineage: Eukaryota > Metazoa > Arthropoda > Insecta > Diptera > Drosophilidae > Scaptomyza > Scaptomyza cyrtandrae. The sequence continues at coordinate 5,005,391 of JAWNNS010000639.1, forward strand.
TATAATCAAAATCGGTGTCATTTATCGAAACCAGTTGCGAAAAAAGGGAGATATTAAAGATGAAAGTTAAGTCATAATGAATAAATCGAAAAAAAAAAACAAGTAAGAGGGCTCGAGTCGATCCCATGTGTATTTCGGAAACGGGAAGAGTTATCGAAAATCGAAAAGAAACTTGTACTGCCTAGGGATTAGGCGAGCTTAAGTTCCAAATCTGGAGTCTCTAGCTTTTATAGTCTCTGAGATCGGTTGGCTCATACATACGGACAGACGGACAGACAGACAGCCAGACAGACGGACAGACGGACATGGCTATATCGACTCGGCTGTTGATTCTGATCAAGAATATATATACTTTATGGGGTCGGAGATGCATCCTTCCGCCTGTTACATACTTTTGCACAAAACCATTATACCCCTTTTACACATTTTCAAAGGGCTCAATGTATAAAAAGCATTAATGTTCGCGTTAGTTCATTGTTTAGGGTATCTGCTAGTCGAGCTTTTGCAACTAGATTTTTCTAACCTGTTCTTGCTTCTGTTAATTTTATTTTATTTTTATTTTTTTTTTTCAAGTGGCAACATCCACACCACAAACGCTTTCAAGTTAAGTGCGCCGCAAGCATGAAAACATGTGATTAAGAATGTAAATGTATGTATGTATGTTTGTATGTACATATACGGATGACGATGATGTTGGAGTTAAGTGTTGACAGGCCCTCGCTTCACTTTTAATTTCAATGCAACGAGATGCCGTAAATGTTTTTTTCTTCTTCTATTTTTTTTTAATTCCTGTTTGCGCCAGCTTGTTGGTGTTGATGAGGCCCATTGTTAGTGCAGAGTAGCGGGCAATGGCGCAAAAGATAGCACTACATCACATATATATATTCAATATATATATATATATATATATATATTTAAATAAAAAATAATTATTATTTAGTTATCTTCTCAACTACATCTTATAAACAAACAAATAAGAACAAGTAAGAAGGCTCTAGTCGAGAAATCCCGACTAGACGATACCCTGATCCCTATACTTTACGCGTACAGTCAGTGTTTGCAAGTATGTGTGTTTGTATGCACGCACATACTGCATACTGCATACACAACTTCAATGTCCCATATCTCCGGTGTTTCTTAGCCGATTTTAATTAAAATTTCACAGATTGTCATTATTTTGTTCATTATTTCAAATGCCGTCTCAAAGTTTTCAAAATTCAAGATTTTGTTGTTATCGATCGCATGTGTATATCGAAAACGGGATGAGTTATCGAAAATCGAAAACAAACTTCTACTGCCTAGGGATTAGGCGAGCTTAAGTTCCAAATCAGGAGTCTCTAGCTCTTATAGTCTCTGAGATCGGTTGGCTCAACCATACGGACAGACGGACAGACAGACGGACGGACAGACGGACATGGCTATATCGACTCGGCTGTTGATGCTGATCAAGAATATATATACTTTATGGGGTCGGAGATGCTTCCTTCTGCCCGTTACATACTTTTGCACAAAACCATTATACCCTTTTTTCCCATTTTTAATGGGATCAGGGTATAAAAATATTTGAAGAACGACAGTCAGTAAAATAAAGATTTTTAATAAACAACTTATGATTTCTGTACAACTTAATATACAATAAGTGTTTGTTGTCTTTAAGTCAAAGTTTTCTCATCTAAAAAAAACTTAAGCATTTTTAGAGACTGCAGGGCTTGAAACCAATCAGGCGCAACAAAAGAAATCGAACAAAAAAGGGTCAAAATTGCGAGAAGAAAAATGAAAAAAATGAGAACCTACTGCAGAATAAGCAAAACAAAAGTAAAACAAATCTCTTCTCGTATTTACGGGCTGGATGCCACACAATCAGCTGCCACTCGCACAAGAGCTCGGCCAAAAACAGATTAGTAAAAAAAACCGAACCAATAGAACTTAGTTGAAGTTTGGCTTGACTTAAAAATATAGCTGCAAGTATTATATTCAAACCAAACCCTTTTTTGCTCATAACAAGTTTATTTGAACTTTAGCTTAAAGCTTACAAATGAAAATCGAATTCAACAGGTGGAATTTGTTTTTTCAATAATTAAAGAAAACTTTTAGTATTTGACTTTTAGAATCCAACAGATGGAATTTTTATTGTTAATACTTTAATCTTTACAATTGAAGAAAACTTTTAGCTGTATATATTTAAGAACAATAACATGTTTTCCTGTATTATTTAGCTAAATTATAAACAAAATATTGCTACGAAATTATTTTACAAAAGTAATATAGCTTAATTATACAATTGAAAGTCGGCGGTTGAACTATTTGTAAACTAAATAAAGTTCTGAGAGCAACAAAATCGTTGACATCATCATCGTCATCATCGTCATCATCATCATGACACATTGGTTTTGCAAAGTGAAAGTAAGCATTAACTCTCTATTGCTAAACACATGCCCTCCCCCCCCCCCAAACCCCTTCCTCTTGCCACCCCCTAAACCAGGCCATCGTCTAGGCTTGTGTCTCTGTCTCCGTCGCTTCGGCCATTATATATACAAAACCTCATAAAACAAAGTTGGCCAACAAGCATTTTTAATTGATTTCCACGCCAATGGCCGGTCACCAGTAACTTTATGCCGCAGCTGCCCCACCTCTGAACTTGCCCCCGCTGCTATCTTTCTCTCACTCCCTCTCTCTCTCTCTCCCTCTTTCACGCAAAGGGACCATTGATGTGTGATGTATGTCTGAAAAGTTTACAATAATTTTTGCACATTCAATAGCCGCAACTAAACGCAACCAAATGCCAACGTTGTGTGGTCGCAACCGGATGAAGGACGAAGAAACCAGAGAAACAGAGAGAGAGATAGAGAGAGAGTGGAGGGAGTGGAGGGAGCTGAGGAATACCGGGACGCAGGATATATACTGTCCGACACAAATGTGACCGACAACCGACAGCGATCACCAATGAGAACGATGAAGACCAAATGAAAAGTTTAGCTTTGTTGGGCCAGAGCCACATTTCTATTCTATGTTGGCATATTTTGAAAAATGGAGATTTCCAAAAATAAAATAACAAAAAATACTCACACGCGCACACACACACACACACACAGCCACACACATGCAGACACACATGGCAAAAGTTCAGAGTTCACGCATGATTGTGAAAATGGAATTGCCAAAGTTGCGGACGAGGGCGTAAAAAGTTGCATACACTTTTGTTGTTATTATTGTTGTTGCCTTTTTTAATACCCTGGGTCAAAAGGGTATAATGGTTTTGTGCAAAAGTATGTAACAGGCGGAAGGAAGCATCTCCGACCCCTTAAAGTATATATATTCTTGATCAGTATCAACAGCCGAGTCGATATAGCCATGTCCGTCCGTCCGTCCGTCCGTCCGTCTGTGCATGTATGAACGCGTTGGTCTAAGAGACTTTAAGAGAAAGTGACTCCAGATTTGGAACACAAGCTCGCCTAACTCCTATGCAGTACAAGTTTGTTTCAACCTTTCGATACCTTTTTCCGTTTCCGATATACACATGGGATCGATAACAACAAAATCTTGAATTTGGAAAACTTTAAAATTGCGTTTGAGACATTAGACGAAATAATGACAATTTGTGAAATTTTTATTGAAAACGGTTGAGAAACACCGGAGATATCGAACATTGAAGTTAAGTATGCAGTATGCAGTATACGCGTACAAACAAAAGCACTTACATACTAGCACTGACTGTACGCGTAAAGTACAGGGTTGAGGGTATCTTCTAGTCGGGATTTCTCGACTAGAGCCATCTTACTTGTTTATTTTTTTAAATGTCACTTGGCAAAATATTCTTCCTCCTTTTTTTGCATAATTTTTAGTTGTTGGGTATTTTTATTTTTCGAGCATAGAATTAGAAATTAGAAAAATTGCGCATTTATTTTATCTGCTAAATGCAGAAAAATTTTATTATTATGAATTATTTAAAATTAAATAAATATAGAAATATAGAGATAAAACAAAAAATAGTTTTAAATATAATATTCATTTTTTGATTTATTTAAAGCCTTTACTTATTTGATTGTGTATTTATTTATTATATTTATTAATTTGCATTTCCTATTAATTAAATTAATTAAATATTTTTTATTCTTCACTATTTTCAAATAAATATGAGGCAATAGATAAGATTCTTAAAACTTTTGAACCCATTTGAAATTATTCGTTTGTCTTTGGACATTTTAATATTTTAAAACCTTTAAGTAGGTTGAGAAATATTCTAATAAAGTTTACGCAAAAAGGGAAAGAAAAACTCATTAAAAGGGTAACTTTTCGTCCAGCAGTCCCTTTGCGAGTTAATATGTCCATTTTTATCACAATTTTCATTTTATTTTGTTGTCATTTTCAATGACAGCGGCAAACGCTGTCCCGGCCCATTGTGTTTGTAGCCAACGAACGTCGGCTTCATACATACATACGTACATGCATATAAATATATAGTGCATAAATATATTTAAAAATTATTTGTGTGTGTGTGTGTGTGTGTGTGTGTGTGTGTGTTGAAAGCACAGCTGCTTGCAAATAATTTTAATTTCATATCTCTGTGGAAAGTTGGTAATTGAAATTGCCTTGAACGGTGCTAACTGCTAACTGGCGCTCAGCTTGAACCAAGTATTTAATTTCAATTACAAAATGCCAATTTGGCAATTACTGGTACACACTGGACAATGGACACGGGACAAGGGACATGGGACAAGGGAGATGAGAGATGGGACCAAACGGACCTTCAGGCAATCAGTAGGAACAGCATTTGATTAGATTGGATTAGTTCAATATATGTGTATATATACATATGTGCATACATTAGGGTGATTCAATTTGTATTGCACGACAAAATAATCAAATTATATTTTTATTTATAAATGTAAAATTTAAATGAATCGATTTCTTTTTAACATTCCGATACCGAAAGTTAAGTGTATATCATTTTTATGCAACATTCTTCGTGCTGTTTGTCCGTCCGCCCATTTCGATGAACGTAACTTTTTTCGACACCCTTAAAGCTAGAGATTGAGATTTGAAACTTTGCAAAAAACTTTGTCTATGCGTGGAATCAAGAAAAAAAATTAATATAAAATGTATTCTACAAAAAAGTTAAGTTAATTTTATTAATTTTTTCATTCGAAATAAAATTGATAAAAATTGTTGGCTTGTCTAAGATCTAGATTATTTGGAAGAGATATCAGCACATTTGTATGTTGTTGTACTTGTTGACCCACCCTTTTTCAAAATGCTTTTCTATCTCTATGTTGGTAACACCAAGAACACCAAGAACACCAAGAAGAACGTCGTTACTTTAATACTTATCCGAAAAATGTTCAATGACCGTTCATTGTATGTTGGATGTTTCATCACACAGATCAGATCAGAACTCACAACGCATCGCATCGCAACTCAACTCAACTCGATGGCAAACCTAAAAGGGTGGTCAACCAATCAACATAAAACAAAAGCGTGAAACGGTGGGCGTGGCATCTCACGAAGCAGGGCAAGCAACTGTATAAAAATTAAGCTCAATTACCAGAAATTTACAACATCAATAAAATAACTGAAGAGTGCTCAACACAAAAATCACCACACACACACACACACACACACAGCAGGGCACAGCAAGTTTGTGGGTGGGGTGAACGTGTATAACGTGGTTGCTGCTGCTGCCTGAATCTCGCATGGAAGGGGGTGTATATATATGTATGTATGTATGTATGCATGTAAGGTGGAGCAGAAGGGAAACCTCGTGTACGTACAAACTCATCACCGGATGCTGACATATTGAAACACGTACCGACAACATGCTACACCAAAATTATAGTCACTTCCTTGATTTTGATTTTGAGTACTGCCAAAGCGCCACACGGGCAGTGAGTGAGACAGACAGACAAACAGAGAGCGAGAGAGAGAGTGAGAGAGAGAGAGCTTGTGCCTGAGCCTGGCACATAAGCAGCCTGTAAGTGTTGCAAAATATGTTGACTCAACTCATAACATAAAGGCAAAAAGGGCGTCGGTGAATGTTGACGAGGTAGCGACGACGGTTGCGTGGGACGAAACACTCCAAAAAAAAAACCAAAAAAAAAAAAAACAACATAACAACAACCTAGGCATTGGCAACCATGAAGAGGACAAGTGTAGCACAAAAGCAGCAGAGGATTTCCTAATGAGTGCTCCATGAATGAATTTCAGCCACAGAATACTAATTCGATGGAAAATTCATTTTTCCACACGATTGGCAATTAAAAGAGATTTTCTACCACACTGACACACACACACACACACACACACACACATGCATGCATATGAGAAGGACGCGCATAGCTTTTGTGTAGTCATTGACTGAATTGACAGGACCGGCGAATGGACGAAAGAATAGGTGGGGTGACAGGGGTTGGGGGGGGGGGGGGGCATGAGGCAATGGAGACAGGGACAAGCTAACGGTTAGAGAGACAGACGAGACGAGAAAGAGTGGCGTTTACTGCACTGCACAGTGGGACAAAAAGCTGTAATCAATGTCATATCGTAAGATAAGTTTTTAATGTTCATAATATAATAATAAAACCCGAAATAATGTTGAAAATCTTTAAAAACATAAACTTTGAAATGTGCAGAGAAATGTGCTTAACTCTTGAATACCCTTGAATACCCTGTTATGTACACAAGATAGCAAATTCTACTAAAGGTGATTTTATGATTTGTATTTGTATTTACTTTGTAAAAACAAAAAAAAAAATGTTTAGTAACGAATAGTATGCAATGCGGATTGCTATGGATATCTTCTTCTGCTTTTCATTATTATATAAAACTTTGTTTGTATAATTAGGAAAATTTAGAACACACTTTAACATCGTACCTAAGTAGTCTACAGTAGCAAATCTTATCGTTTAAAAATGAGCAAACAAATATAATGTGGCTAAAAAGCCATTAAAACAAAGCTAAGAAATAAGAAATCTAACGCTATCGAAAATTTTGCTTGAAATCTTTGTGCGATAAGTGTTAAGTGTGCCCATGGTGCATTGGCTGCGTTAGCTTGTTAGTTATTTGACGACTGGGCACCTACTGTCGTCAATTGGCAGTCGGCCATCGGCAATCGACAGTCAAGAGTTGAGCGTTGAATGTCGACTTGCTTGCTTGCTTGTAGTTAGTAGTGTGTAGTGTGTAGTGTGTGTAGTGTACAGGGGGGTATGTGCGAATGGGTGTGCGACACTACACTATTCAATTCGATGCCATTCTATACCAGCCGGATGCAGTGTTAAAGCCAACTTGTCAATGTGACGGCAGTCAAGCAGGCAACCGACAAGCGTTAATGTATTTGACAAACAGCATAGGACACAGACGTCAGATGAGAGAGAGAGACAGAACTTGTACCCCAACCCCAAACTTACCACTTACCAAAAGTTGTGGTAAAATCGGGTGGGGCATGGAAAGTCGGTGAGTTGTGACGCATCGAAGGCTAATTTCTTTAATTGGTTGTCGCAACGAGATCCCGTTTAAGTGCCCAGGCAACAATTCGAACTACCACTAGTCGCATTGCAAAAACTTGTGTTGTCGGTTCGGGATGATGATGATTATGATGATTATGATGATAATGATAATGTTTTTTTGGGGGTGGGAAAATGTGAGAAGTTTATGCCAATCAGCACGACCAAAAAGTTTGCAATCTAATAATGACAATGCCAAAACTAAAAAGTGCACGACAAACGCATAAAAACAATAAATTGCACAAACGCTGGCTAAAGGGAGCGAAGGGAAACGAAACGAAACGAAACGAGTCGAATCGAATCGAATCGAATCGCATCGAAAGGAACAGAATGGAATGGAATGGAATGGCAACGAACACGGCTCGAAGGATTGCATTGAATGTCATCTTCGTTCGCTTTCAATTTGAGTTACGCTCCATGCTTGGTTACAGTCCGCTCCATAAAGCGAGCGGACAACAAACAAAACAGACGCGAACTGCTTTCACACACCCACAGACAGACAGAGAAGCACAAGAAATATATATATATACATATATAGATAGATTGAAAGCGAAGAAGAAGAGTGTAATGAAGTTTTCTCAGTGCCGCCTTTTGTGGCCGTTTCCTGTTTCCGTTATTTCTCAGCTAAACTTATTGTTCTATCAGCATCGAGAAAGTACAATTTGGCAGCTGCGACTTAAGCAACTTAATAATACCAGTAGAATGGGGAACAATACAAAAGATACAAAAGATATTAATAAGTGCTACTAAGTACCAAGTACTCGTTGTTAACTTTAACTTTGCTTCTTTTTTTTTAAAATGATTTTGAACCATTTGAAGATTATTATTATTATTATTATAAATCTTTGCAAACAAACTAGTCTTTGTATAAATGTATTCCCAATAACCCACTTACTTCTCCCCTCGTCTCCCTCTAGGGACAGTACAACAACACAGAGCAACACCAATCCAACAATATCTTTAAAAAAACGATAGCCTATGTGTTATTCTGATGTTTTAGCTATATTACTATTGAGTTTTATTCATTTTTGCATGAAGGAGTTACAAACCTAACAAAGTCTTAAGCATAATGCTTTTAAAATTGAATAGCTCAACTTAAGACAAGTAACCAATAGCTCAGCATTGATATATATGAGTAATTAGCTTAAAACGATAGTTTTAATCTATGTTAAAAATCGATTAGGCTTAAAAACAATTAGACTAAGCCATACTAAAAAGTAAAAGAGCTTAAATGCTGTTTTTTAGCTTATAATCTGATTTTTCCTTATAAGTTTACTTTTGCAGTCCATTTTGATTGGCTTTTTCATCAGCCTTCTTATTGCATACACTTATATTAATAAGTTCTCGTAATAGTGGAGCATTGTTTGCAAAAAAAAAAAAAAGAAAAGAATTGAAAAGAAAAGGGAGCACTTTAAGTAAGCAGAACTTGAGTAGTCAAAAGTTAGACGCTGTCTTAGCACACTTTACAAATTGCAAGAGGAAATAACTTAACTCAATTACGCTTAATTATTTCCTAGTTTGGTAAGGAATTTCGCTCGCTCACAGACAATAAAAGTTTCGTTTAGTTTTTGTGTGTTACACAAAAAGGAGCCATCCAGCCGACTGAACTTGCCACAGCCGGACCCAGGCCACAGTTTCACACACACACACACACGCACACACCAATTCCCTGCAGCCCCTGCTTAAACTTGAGACTGGTCTCATATGCGAGCGAATGTGTGCCACATGTGTACATAAGGATGTGTTGTGTGTTAAGGAGGCGAACGAAAGTGAGCAGGAGGAGAAGTATGAGGAGACCCAATGCTGATTATTATTATTCACTTGGGCATTTTTACGAGCTGCTTTGGACAAAAGTTCGCCACGCTGCCTGCTGCCAACTATTCAACTGTCTCACGAGACAACGACAACGACTACGACACAAAATCCCCCCCCCCCCCCCCAAACTCCCTTCAACCTCTATGGGTTTTTTTTTTGTTTTTTGTTTTTGTTATGCACAACTCTAAAAATTCACCATGGCCAGGACGACGACGATGACGATGACGGCGGGCGTTGTGCTTTTTTATGAGCCCAGCTGCTTGAGTCGGGCAAGGAGTCTGTTTGCGCTATTTTGTGCCCAAACTTTAGAGCCTTGAGAATTACAAATCAGACTCGGGCTGTACCAATAAAAAGTACTAATAAGTATTTGTGTGTGTGTGTTTTATTGTAGTCAACTTTATGGGAGCCTAACCTGAACGAGTTTGTTTATCAGCCTCCTTTTTTTCATCCTTTAGTCTCTTTACTCGCATTGCGAAATGTGCGAACCTTTAAATCTGTGTTACCTACGACTAACACATACTTCTTTGGCTATCGCACATTTGGTTCATTGTTATTATTGTTGTTGTTGTTGTTGTTGTTTTTGTGTTGCAAAAGTGTTAAAGGTTAAAGTATGAAGTTGTCTGAGTGTCGCGTGGCTTTGTTTTTGTTTGCACATAAATTTGTATCAACCTTTGGCCAAAGAAGGCAAGTATCGATATTTATCGAACCCCCTATATATCAAAAAGCAATTAAATTTTACTTATAACACTTTTAAAGTCAACAAATTATATATGGCTTACATTTTCAAAGTAGATATCATCAATTTATTATTGCTTGTGTTTCATCATCAAATCAGATATATATCATCACTGACTTTTAGACTGCAATTAAGTATCGTTTAACATCTCAAATTATTTATGTACATACTAAACGTGTGTACCTATGTTTGCACACACACACGCACACACACATGCTCGGATAGACTTTGAAACACCGGACTGAACGTGCATTCAGTGAAATGATAATAATATTTATGAGTCTCCTCAAGGACACTTTCGAGCAGTCCACTTATGTGCCTGGTGTTGGGGCCACTTCTCGGATTACCCTGGTGGCTACTTGCTGCCGAAATTTTTCACAACTTGGCCACAATTTGCGCCTTAATTTGCCACAGCATCAACAGCAACAACAGCAACAACAACAACAACAACAATAACAACTGAAGCAAGTCAGAGTTATCGGGTTACAAATGATTGACGTGGAAATATCCTATAGTTTAAGCATTCATTTAAGAGAAATAATTTAATAGCTCGTAGATCGTAGATATATTAAACTATATATGAATGCATTTTTATTTTATTTTTACAAAAGTTGGTAAAAGAAAACGATTCTTATCGATATTAGGAAATAAGCTTAAGCAGTTATAATTTTAGGGAATACGGCGGGGCTATCGAAAATAAGTTCTAAACGATTGAAGAGATTTTTTTGAAATAATATGTAAAATTTGAAAAAAAGTTGGTAAGAGAAATCGATTGTTATCGATATTAGGGAAACTTAAACAGGAAAACCGGTGGGATTATCGATAATCAGATGTTAGTTTTTATCGATTTAATCTAATAAATTTTGATAAACTTCAAAATCGATAACTAACTGATAAATTGGTAATTCGATGACAGATTGTACTGATTTTGGTGAAACATGATTGCTTAACAAGTTAAATAATTAAGGATGATTTATTTCGTTTTATTTCGATTCAAGACATTCTTCATTGCCATCTGCCTGCCTTTTACTGGGTATAAAAAGTGAAACTTTCTGCAATAACAAAAAGGCAGCCGCAGCCAAAGGCAAAGTGCCCGGCTATTGGCAACAACAATAACAATACCAACAACAACACATCAGTACCGTACACACACACACACACACACACACACATACACATAGCGAAAATATGCCCCAAGGATTCTCTCTCGCTTGGTAAGTTGTTGCCATTGCCACATTATTATTGTTGTTGTTGTTGTTGTTGTTGTTGTTTTAGTTGTTGCTGTTGCTTTAAGTTGTTGTTATTGTTATTGTTGGCGCGCTGGCATTACAAATATTGCTGCTCATCATTTTTATTTGTTTGCTTTCACTTGACTGTCAAAGGTGGCCTCCCGGGTGTCCAGTCGAATACGCCACACCTCTCCCAGCTCCCAGCTCCCCGCTCCCAACTCTCTTTCCTACCATTTCCAAACTCTTCGTATGCCATCACCCACTCCTTGATCCTTGCCCAATGTTCTGTAACTTTGTTGATTTAACTCGCCTTCCCTGACTTTGGTTTCTGGCTTTGGTTTCTTTTTTTCTTTTCATTTTCATTTTCCTTTTTTGTATTATTATTTTTTTTTGCGCCCCATTGCTGACAGCTTTTTGCGACCGCACTGAAAAGTTTGTTTACCTACGAAATTGAAGTGTGAAATAAGCAAAGTTGAATTATTCCTGGCGGACATGATAAACTGCGGCTCAGCGGCCTTGTGGGCATAGAGGTGGGGTTAAGGGTGTATGGTATGTAAGTGGTGTGTTGGCAAATACCACCCATATATAAACACACACACACATTTATATATATATATATATATACCTAAGTCATAGTGTCAGCATTGAAAGTAGAAAGCTTTGACTTTTCACTTCGATGTGTGCCCTTTGGGTGGAAAGAAAAAAAATAAAACGCGTAAATGAAATATTTCATAGAAAGTGTTATTGCTTTGTAAAATATTTTGATATTTTGACTCTTATAGATCGGTAATGAATGTTAGCTACCTACGTTAAAAGTCAATGTGAAAGGTGTCAAGAGTTCATTCAATACAAGTAAGTAGGTTTTATATGCTACAAGTAACAACTTTGCCCACGTGAAAAGTGATTTGCTCGATGTATTCCCATAAATGTTTTTCTGCCTCGTATCCCAATTACTGCTCCACCTGCTGTTTGTCTGCATAGTACAACAACACAGAGCAACGCCAATCACAGAATATCTTTAAAAACTATAGCCTATGTGTTATTCTGAAGTACACTCTATATTATTTTAAAGTTTCATTAAAATCCATACGGTAGATTTTGCGTGAAGAAGTAACAAACTACATATAAGCTTAAAGGGTTCCAAAAGTTCGAAGATGTCTTCGGGCATGTGTAAAAATGAATTGGCTAAGATGTTAACGAATATTGACTCCTACTCCTAAGGTCAACGAACATATTGGAGATATTCCTGTTTTTATTTTAGATTTTTAAGATTACTTGTATAATTTATAATCGTAAAGCTAACTAAATGAGCTCCATCAATATTTATTGCAAAGGAAATTTTTAATACAATTTGATTTTATCTGTGATATTCTGATAAATAATGCTTATTCAGCTTTTAGATGTTCTTCATTATAACATTTTTACTTTATGCTCTTCCTCGTTTTATGTACGTTTGGAAAAGGGGGGGAGGGGGGGAGGGAACGCTGCTGTGGCAACCGGATAGCATGCGCTAAAAACTTTTCTTGAAGCCTAATTTGATTTTGGGGCATTAATGGCAAAAAGTCGATTTTAATTAACTGAGATCGCCGACTAATCAAAAGCACAGCACCAAATCTAATAAAATTAACAACAACAACACGTATGTATGTATGTGTATGTGTATGTGTGCGTGTGTGTGTGTGTGTGTGTGCTTGTGTGCGTCTTACATGAATGTGTGTTATAGGCCCTGTCATCACCCATAATTAATGGGAGCGACATGTTCTAAGTGGCAGTCACGATTTAGCTAATTCTTTTATCGATATATGTCGATAGGACGTGCGAACAGCATAACCGTTGTCCAACAGCTGTGCGTGGACAGTGGGCGTGGCTTGCCGCCCCCTAAGAACAAACACAACTTCACACACAGTTGTTGTTGGGTTCATCCTGTTTATCCTCTGCGGCAGTTCATTGGATTTTGATTACGATTTTTCTTCATTTTTTTTTTCTTTGCTCTTTGTTGCGTTCTTCTTTTTTATGATTCTTTAGTTGTTTGTTGTTGTTGTTGTTGTTGTTGTTGGTGTTGGTGTTCGGTTTTTGGTGCTAGCAAAATAATTATTGTTGCCTAATTTGCAGTAAAAAAGAAATACTTTTGTAACGGTTTTATTAGTTCGCAGGCAAATCCAATTAGTCAGCATTAGCAGCAGCAGCAGCTTCAAAGACGCCGCACGACTTGGAATTTTCTTTTGAGTTTTCACAAAATATGTAATACTCTTCGTTGGTGTAATATGACTTTATGATATGAGATAGAGATATGAGATATATATATTAAAATTATCAGTTTCCGTTAAATAGTAACTGTATGTGTATTGAAATATCTTAAGAGAACTCCCAAGGATATATAAAAGCAATGAAAGTATTGATTTAAGAATAAGCACCTTAATCTTACTCAACAACTTTAGAGCTTACTATCCTAATTATACCATAAATGTGAAAGTGTTTCATGCCAAAAACCACTGATTGGATTTTAATGAAATCGCACATGTCAATATTTCTATTAACTATATATTCTTAACTCTTAACTACTCGAATCGATAGCTCACATTGAAAGAAGCGTATTTAATCTTCAACATGGCTAAGATGATGATTTTCTTTCTTGTTCTTAAATTCTTTTGCGCTTTGCGCTGGACAGCAGAATTTAGTGGTTCGAAAATGCACCAAGTGACGATGGTGGTGGTTGGTGGTTGGGACTTTAGTTGCTTGTGGCACATGCAGCTAATGGCACAAGGCACAAAAAAATGTGGGCGTTGCTGTCGTATGACAAAAGTTTTTGAGCGCAAAAAAGTATGCTATAAAAATTAATTAATGTAAAATGTGCAACTAATTAGCCAGAGAGTGAGAGAGAGAGAGAGAGAGTGACAGACAGACAACGAGAGAGACAGCTTAACAAATGAAAGAATCTGATTACAGCCTTATAGCAGTATAGTAATAGTTCCTTATACATTTCGGTTCTGTCCGTCGAGCAGATCCTACAACGGATTCGTGATGCAGCCGCTTGGCACTTAACCTCAAAAGAGCACCGCAACATGACTAAGCCGGCGATTAAACAACAATTGGCTGACAGTTATTTACACAAGTAGCTGTTAGCAGAGCCATTGCTCCATCCATCCATCCATCCATCCAGCCAACGCTTCATATTGATGCACATTGTTCAATGCTGATGTTGATGCTGATGCTGATGCTGGCGCGGCTTCGGCTTCGGCTTATTGCAGACAATTGCAAAACGCGGCGGCATTGTGTGATTGCGATTGCGATTGGGGCTCAAATGAAGGGTTTATGGGGTTTGTGAGGTTGGATTTGTGTCTGATGCGCCGACTGCTGCTCGATTAAAACACAACAATTTGCTGATTTCTTATTCAATAGCCGCAGCAGCAGCAGCAGCAGCATCAAACCAGTCAACGGCTATAGCTATCGACGTCGTCGTCGTCGTCGTCGTCGCTGTCGCTGTCGTCGCCGTTGTATCATCCACAACGTAAACACAGACGAAAAAACTGCTAAATCATTGCAATACAAAACCAACAACAAGCCACACTGCTGCTACTCTTCAAACTCTCTGCCGTTTCCATGATCTACTATGCTGCGCAAATATTGAAAATAAAATCCGTCTATGCGAAGTATTGATATGCGCAGTCATATACATACAAACACACACATACACGTTGGCATAGATACGAAAAGAGTGCTTTTAACAACGGGCTCCGTTGTCTGTACAATGATTTATTGACGGGCTCGGGACAGAAAACTTCAATGTACTCGCTCTCTCTCTCTCTCTCTCTCTCTCTCTCTTCGAATTTTCACCGCATTTAGTTGCAATGCATCCGCGCACACACACACACACACACACACACAGACGAGTCGTCTCAGAGTCGTCTTTCCATGCCTCTCTTATCCATTTTTAGACACAGTCTTTAAACCACCGCAGCGACTCCCCCTCCCCCTCCCCCACTCTCTCTCTCTCTCTCTCAGCAACAATAATAAGAACAATATAACAATGAAAAACGTGAGCTTAAGTTAGAGTATTGGTGTTCGACTGTTGGAATACCCTGTGCACAGATTAAATCTCTGTAGCTAGCAACTAGCTAACTATTTTGGAACACACTGTACTAAATCGTCATGAGCATCCGATTGTAAACATAAGTGTTACATAACAAAAGCTGCCAGACCATGCTAATATAACTGTCACATAACGAAAGCTTCGTTAAGAACGCGAACAGAGAAACTGATCGAAGCGGCAGTCAGTGTGCGACAGCGAACGAGATCGGTCTACAGTTTGTGCGAAATGTCTTGAGATTTTATTTCTCCTCTCTCTTTCACAAACACACTCACACACACACACACACACACACACAGCAATAAGTAACAACGCAATTGCAATTACAAAACAGCCAAAATATTATTGCTCTAAGATCATAATCATTTCAGACACAACAACAACAATAAAAACGTTAATAAAATTGCAAGCTAAGCAACTTTGCCACATAACAAAGCCAACCAAAAGACACAGTTGTACAATAAGGAACCACGGAAAAGACAGTTATAAGCAAAAACCCAAATCGAAGTCAGCACCAATGAGTACACTGAGAGAAAGAAGACACAAAGTTGTTTTCTACGCACTATTTAAACACACATCTAATTTGTAATTTATTTAGTGTGTCATATGCTTTAATTTTTAAATATTATTCCTGTGGATACTTTTCATATAGTATTTGATATTTGTTGAATAATCGAAAAATGTACGTTACGTGTTCATTATGTTCGTACTTCAATCAAATTTCATCAATTGAAATTAAATTGCAGAAGTTTAAAACCAAAACCAGATATATAAAAAAGCTGTTTTTATTTCTAAGCATTTTTGACTTATTTTCAAACATTTATGCATTTGCATTGTTTTCTTCAAGTGTATGTACACTTAACACATTCAAAACCCATTCAATTCATTAGCAGAGTGCATTTTCTCGTACAATATAAAGAGTAGTTTTTTTTTGTTGCTTTTTCGTTAGTGTTTTTTGTTTTTGTTGCTTTTCATATGGACTAGAATACAGTGGCTGCCTTCTATATATGCGCATGAGTCATGCAGTTAACGGTTTTTATGGCGCAACAAAATAAATAAATTAATGCTTAACACTAAAGATGCAAGTCAGAGAGAGAAGAGAGTGTGAGAGAGAGAGAGAGAGAGAGAGGTATATATATTTTTTTGAATATAGAATTTATTGTGGCTAAAGGACCAAAAACATTCGTGCACAAAAGAGTCAAAAGTAATAAAGACGTGCTTAAAAATCATTCATTGAATTCGTGACAAAAATACTTCTTACCCCTACACACACACACACACACACACACACACTTATACAAAGGGGTGCAGTAATCGAGAAGTGGGGATTGTGGCAGGGGGAGGGGGAGGGAGATCTAAAGATGTCAGTTGAAAAATACGACTGAGCAAAAGACAATATTTGCTTGTCGACAGCGCAGCAGGCACAGGCGGTAGCCCAAAATGAAAATGGCCAAAATGGCAAAAATGGCCAAAAATAAACGAAAAGACAAGCAAAGAAATAAAACCTTGTGAAATAAGATGGCTAAAAGAAGAAGAAGAAGACGACGACAAAGAAACCAACTGCAGTCGCATTAAATGGCAAATGCGACAGAAATTCCAAAATTGCAACAACGATTTTGAGCGTTAAGTTTTTTCTTACTTTTGCTTTTTACATTCTTCTTCTTTGCCAATAATATATATGTAAGATATATATATATTTGCGTAAAAGGCTATAATAAAGCTGTGCAAGTGTTTGTAATTGGCAGGCATCAGCTTTCTAATTATCAATGATCATCACAAGGAAAAGATGTGTCCGATTGGGATGAATTTTTGTGAACAGTAAGCCAAGCCATTCACATTATTGTGCTGCTGTAGATTGAATACACTTCAAGTCGAATAATCAAACAAATCACAAATCTGCTACACTAAAGAACGAATCAAATGCTTAAAAGCCTTTCGGCAAAATAATTCAAAAACTAAGTTTAACAAACAAATTTTTTGTGATGCAATCACTTTATTTTTTTTTGTGTAAAATCATTTTATTATTCATTTATGATTCGAAATGAACTTTTTTTAATTTTGCTTTTTATTTGTATACATGAAAAGGTGTTTGGTGTTTAGTAATTATTCGTTAGAGGGTATGTCAACAAAGACAAAAATACATTTTAGTCATTTTCTTTTGGTGGCTGCATGATGAATGAAATTATTTGCAGGAACCGCAACCACAGCAGCGTGACCAACCCACCACCAACACCACCAACCACTCACCAAAGCTAAGCTTACGTCAAACAAAAGACGAAGAAGAAGAAGAAAAACCAAGTCTGCTCAGGTGCAGCGACCAGGCTAACAGGCGAACAGGCGAGCAGGCTAACAAGCCATGAGGCCAACAACAACAGGGTGGGCCAAAAAATAACAGCGTCTGCCATTTTTGCAGGTCACTGCGCGCATACAAAAGACAAAAGCAAAATGCCAACAGTTGGCACAAATCGCTGAATGGGCAGCTGGGGTGAAGGCAGGAGAGAAGCTCGACTTTGGTTAGATAGAGATAAAATCTATTGTTGGCATTGCGAACTGCAAGTGACAAGCATTTTGCGTATGGCAAAACGCGTAAATTGTTGTCGCTCCACAAAAAAACAAAAAACAACAAAAAAAAACATTGGAAAGAAGAGAGAAATACACTTATTTTCTAATAAGAATGCAGCCGTGAATTGTTTGAAGGAGAACAATAACTGGAAGAAAATAGAATGCAACAGAATTAAAAGTCCGAAGAGCAAATAATTAAATTAATTGCTTGCGGAATATGCACTTGAAAGTTATATGGTTGGTTGTACGAATAGTGTCCAGGCTAAGATAATGTGTCCAGGCTAAGCTAATGTGTACGAACTAAATGGCAATGTTTGAAGCGAAGCTCGAAACTTTGGAAACTTTAGAGAGGATTTATGTTTCAATTCAAAAGTAATTATTCAATTTTAGTTAATGAGTATGTGCAACACTCTCGAAATCATAAAACCAAACAGTAATGGCAATTAGTTGCAACATGTTATAAAAGTGTTCGAAAGCAATTAGCACTTGCACTTGCACACTATTAATTTTCATTAAATCATTGATTTGACTCAATGACAACCCAAGTAATTTAATGAAAAATGTATTCTGTGCTGAGTGGGTCAGGGTGTAAGAGTCGGGATAAGAAATCTAAGTATCTTTAGCAGTATTGAAAGCAGAAACATAAACATAAAGTATAGCAGAGAAATGAGTATCGTAAACAGAGTTATCGGAGGAGGAGGGGGTTTATACGAGCACGTAATAAAAATACCAACACCATGAATATTGAACTTTACAGCAACCAATTCTATATCTATAGAGCCACCTACTATTACCGTCTCCGAAGAATAGTTGACATCAACAGCAGTAAGCACATCACCGTTACTTACAGTATGCCTTAATCAAGTTTCAGTTAAGCCAATGATATGAAAAGTTAAGAAAGGCTGTTAAGGTATAAGCTATTGAGTTAACTACAAAGCCAAGTAAGAAGAAGAAAGTTGTTAGTTTGAACTATCAAAAACGGCAATAGTTTTAGATACAACTACTGGAGGCGAAGACACAATTGGAGGCCGATTTTTGTTTCATTATTTACATATAATATTCACTATATTCACTATTATCTTGTCCGTCCAAAAAATTCGTTACAGCATATAGTGCCAAAATCTTTTAATAAAAATCAAAATTGTAATTTTTCATACATCAGATGCATTCAAAACGAAAGACATTACGAATTGGGGGTGCGTTTGTGTGTTTGCGTGTGTGTGTGTTGGTTGCAGTCCTTATTGCAAGTTGCAACTTGCAGCTGACCTCAAATTAAGCGCTCACAATTGCAACTTGAGGACATGTGCGTTGCTCCTTTTGTTGTTGTTGTTCTTGTTGCTGCTGATGTTGGCCTGTTGTCATTTGTATGCACACACACGCACGCACGCACACACACACACACACACACGCACGCACACACACACGCACAAATAAATAATTATAAACACATGTTGCGCCCACACAGAAACCGACAGCTATTTGCCTATTTCAAAGGCACACACACACACACGAACATTATGTGTGTATATGTGGAGCATGTGTATGCGAGCACTTTTGAATTTAGCCATCATGTATTTTGTTACATGATTCGAATTTCGAAAAACTTTTATCTCCACACAACCAGACTGACCGCTCGTTTAGTTATCCTCTTTCAGTTTTCAGTTTCTTGCCCACACACTCACACACACACTCACACACACACACACAGACAATTTACTAACTAGTATTGAATTCGACACCTTCATAGACAACATGCAACACACATAAATAATAAGCACTGTGTTGGGCAATTTGCAAGCATTTAAATATCAGAAATGTTCTCATTGTTTAGTTTGCAGAAAAATCTCAATTTCAAAGAACATAGTTCATCGTCTTACTTTGAAAAATGTCAAAGCAAAGTCATTTTTAACAACAAATACAAAACACAACAAACAAATTGAGAACCGTGTTTCGTAAGTCAATTTTTTGCAACTTCAACTTTCCTTTCAAACTGTTTCCTTGATTATTGTGAACAAACTTCAACATAATCATTCATAGTCATTTTTATTATTTTTGACTTCTCGTTTTTCTACATTGTTATGTAGCATACTTTTTTGCACATTGATTTTATTCCGTTTTTTAAGATAAGAAGCATTAGTTGCTCTAAATACATTAAAGCATTGTGGTAACTACTTGATTTATATAATTGCTGATTGTTGTAAACAAATAAACATTCTTTGTTTCCATTATTTTTGACTTCTCGTTTTTCTACATTGTTATGTAGCATACTTTTTTGCGCATTGTTTTTATTCCGTTTTTTATTCCGTTTTTTAAGATAAGAAGTATTAATTGCTCTAAATACATTAAAGCATTATGGTAACTACTTGATTTATATAATTGCTGATTGTTGTAAACAAATAAACATTCTTTGTTTCCATTATTTTTGACTTCTCGTTTTTCTACTTTGTTATGTAGCATACTTTTTTGCGCATGGTTTTTATTCCATTTTTTATTCCGTTTGTTAGATAAGAAGTATTAGTTGCTCTAAATACCTTTAAGCATTACAGTTTATTTATATGTATAGTTACCAAAAAAAAGCCATAAATTTTGAGCAGCATTATTTAATAAACATCTGCGTCTATTGATAGTCAACATATTTTTGTGTTGTCCCCAATCCCTGGTGCACCATGATTTATTTTTTTTTTTCTACTCTTTCGTTTTTTTTTTTTTGTGCTGTGCTGTGCTCAAAAAGAACTAATTAATTTCAAATAATTTGAGCTCGATTTACCGTTATGATTAATATGCCAACTGAACGGATGCTTGTGGTACAGTAAACACTTTAAAACGGTAACCACACAACTTTTGAATTGTTTTGAAAATATCTTAATCGAGCTAAGCATATTTTTGGCATATTTTCAATTTTACTTTTAATCTATTTATTTGGCAAACAGTTGCCTGTTTTAGTGAGTCTCTACTGTATTACCAACTGACCGAAATGGAAATTTATTAGTGCATTTGACAATTGCAGCAAAACGCTGAGCGCACATTTCTCATATTTCAATTCAGATGAATAGTCGATTTTTTTCCTTTTTTTACGCATATATATATATATATATATATTGTTTTTTGTGCTCTAATGCGCTTATCGTGCAGAAGTTGTTTGGCTTCTTGGCAAGCTTTGTAACATCAAAATCGATATACATAAAATTTGAAAAGATTTTTCCAACATTTTCTTCTATTTCTTATACTTTATACGTAGTTCAATCTTTTTGTTGTAGCATGTACAAAACTCTTCGTTGTGTTAAGGTCAAGTATTTGAACACACACACACACACAAAGAGAGAGAGAGATTGCAATATAGTCACCATCGAAACTTAGCATTTTGCTGTGCACATCCAACAAATCCACATATATACTATGAAAAAACGAATCGAACTTCAAGCACCTTCTCTTTTTTTTTTTTTTTGTTCAACTAAAGCCACCCGCATCTGTACCCATCACCACCCAACCACCCAACCACCCACAGCACCCGTCAGCAATTGCAATGGCCCCAATGTGCCATTTATCTATCAGAGCGCAAGCTTATTGCGCCGTGCCGCACCGCACCGCACCGAATCGCGCCACGCCGCATGCTGGACTTATAATAACGGGTATGAAATATGACAAACAGCAAATCGCGCGAGTTATTACATCGAACGGGCTCAAAATATTTCATTTATTGTCATGGCAACAGTATACGGTAACAGGGCGGCAGACAAAATCGTCGCTAATGAGTAAAATCGACGATGCGAACACCCACACACACACACACACACACACACATATGCATGGGCATGGATTGCAAACGAATGGCTTTTGAAAGGTATCTATAAAATTGTTTGTGCTTTTGTTTCTTGTTTAAATATGTATCACAATAGCTGCCTAATATCTTAATTAGTTATTTACTTTAAATAGAGTAATTTTTAAAAGAAACGTGCTTTAAAACAACAACAAAAACACTGGAGCCTCTCTCTCCCTCTCTCATCCGTAAAAGTCAAAGAAATAAAAATGGTTTTATAAAATTTGTATAGCATACTTTTTAGCTAAATTTTTTTAAAAAGCCGATGCAGAAGTGACAAATTTTACGCAGCTTATTTATTAAATAAGCAAAAAAAACAGCCAAGTAAAAATAATACTGCAAATTTTTATTATCATGTTAAGCAAACGATTAAGAAACCCGCCTTTTTTATACTTAAGACTTTAATGAAGATTTTCTAAATTTATTACAACCTAATTTTAACATTTTGTTATAAATACAACTTTTTAGAAAAATTTGAAAAAAAAAAAAAAAAACAAACAAAACATTACAATTTTATTGGAAAATTTCATTATCAGTACATTTGAACTATGATTAAAACTGTTTTCCAAAGCGCGTGTTCCCTTACTGAGCTATGTGTTAACTGATCCTCTGCTTACAAAGCGAAATATCTAAGTTATTAATTACTTGAAATAAAGCAACTTTAAAAAGCTACTTGCATATGAACATATAGTCAATGGGTAAGAAAATTATATAGTGATGAATCCCATTGAAAACGTAACTGTTAAATATTGAAACTTTCGTTAAGACCGGAATATTTGCAAGCTGATCGAAATAAATAACGGTTGCTTGCGTTTTATTTCTATAAATATGATAAGGCGTTACTTTTGTTAAAGTTTTCATTGAAGTTACAACATTGTGTGAATATTATAAATTTCATCTTGCATATTGTAAGTTTCCAAGGATTTTTGGCAATTTTTCGATGTGCTTAAAAATCATTCTTCTAACTCATCAACATATTGGCGATACTTCCTATTGAAATAACTTCCTTTTGAACTTTTCTTTAGCTCCATAAAATTACTTTAAATATTCCGAAGCTCTTGAATTGAATTCGCTTCTCCGAAAATCTGCACTTCAATGAATTCGACCTTTTTGAAGAGTTTTTGTTATAACAAACAATAAGAGATTTTATGTTGTATTTTAAATAGAACCAACCAACAACCAAATGATAGTAGAAAGCAAATAGCTGATACAAAAATTAACACAAATGCATGAACATATGTGGTTCACTTAAACGAGTCAATTCATTTGTTCAAGTTCAAGTTGCTAAAGAGCAAATCATCAGTTGTTTGTGCTTCGTGAAGTTCTTCGGCTCGTTAAGTTTGATCATTTAGGTACTTCGGTTACTACGTGTAGGTTCGTTCAATTCGGTTATTTAGTTTATTTATTTGTTTCGTTCGTTCATTCAGCTAGTTTTGTTGTTGCAAACGTTAATTTTAATCGCACCTAAGGAACAAACTAAATGAATAGCAATCAGGTATCCGTTTAGTATTTGATTTATTCGAACTTAATTCGAAACAACTCGTTTCATTTAGTGTTTGATTCATTCGAACTTATTTGGAAACGCTTCGATACAACTCTAATGTATGTGAGTCAATGGTAGAGATAGCTGACTGAATTGTGAAGTGCATTTGACATATCAATGAGACATTGACAGCACTCGATATTGCCAACATCTCGTTCTCAAACCACTTTTTCTTTTTTTTTTTGTGGTTGAAAATGCGAAACTGCGAAACTGAAATTGACGTTTAGCTTTTGATTGTTGCGGCCAAACGTTGCTTAAGCAACGGAATCAATCAAAGTCACAGTACGCATTGAGAAGAGAGACAGAGAGAGAGAGATAGAGAGAGAGAGAGATAGAGAAAGGCAGATAAGGGTTTTGGCTATAAAAATGATTTAATTGGTTAGCACATTTTGGCAAGTGAAATTGGTTCGAATGGTTTCAGCCATTTGTCCAGCAACCTTTGTTGTTGTTGTTGTTTGTCACAAATCAATAGACAATTTATAAACGACTTTCAAATGGTCATCACACACCCCCCCCCCCCCCGCCCCACACCACCCACTATGACCAACCCTTTTTTCTTTGCCCTTTCTCAACAATACGCAAACAAACAAGATACACCGGCAAATACAAACCACACAGAGACTAGATAAAATAGAATCGACCCAAACCAAACCCTACTACCAAACCACACTCGACCCACCTGCCGTGTGCATTTGTTATTCATGAGCAGCAGCTATCAACACCAAACAATTTCGGATGCCATGCCTTTTGTTGTTAATAACAACAACAACAACAACAAACAGCTAAGGAGGCACTCTCCGTTTGCTTGTCCATGTCTAAAGCTTGATTGTCCAATGGGTAGCCTAACGTTTCCGCTTGCCAAATGCAAACGGAAATGTCGCAAAAAATGGGGCTAGTTCATTGCCTGAATATACAAATGGGGTAAGGGGTAAGGGGGGGTGGGCACTGACTGAGTTTTAGCCGAGTCTGCTGCAATTGCCAACTGCTTTTGTTATGAATGATGATGGAAAATCTGGCAGCAGCAATTCTCTCTCTCTCTCTATCTCTCTCTCGGCAAACTGGGCCGGCAAAAAAAAAAAATGAAAAGGCGTGGTTTTAAAGTATGCAGGCGCTGGTGTATCTGTGTGTGTGTGTGGGTGTGTGTTTGTGTGTGTGTATGTGTGTGGATGGTGGGCAGCTGTACTATAACAAAAGGGTATCCAGCGTAGCGTCGTAATGTGGTGATTCAATTCAGTTTGTGCAATGAGCAACCGGGCAAAACTTTGAAAAATGTTAAGAAAAAATGTGGAACGACCGTTTTGCGGGAACACGACGGACACGGGACAAGTGGAAGGGAGGATGATGAAGACGTAGTAGAAGAAGAAGAAGAAGAAGAAAAAGTCTCCAACTCCTCCCCCCTCTCGTTCTATTGGTATTGAAATGCAAATGGTCGTTGCCTGCCGAAATTAAATTATGTGGAAGTAATGATAACCTTTCTGGTAGTATGCGACCGAGATGCGGTCGGCGGCCAACGCAGATTCAATTGCCAAACAGTACAGTTTGTACCCGGTAACCCGCCCAAGCCCTTTGCTCATTTTGTAACTGGGCGACGCAACGCCCATTTTGGCAGCTGTCTTCTTTTGTTGTCGGCCTGTGGGTTGTGGGGAGGGTGAACGGGGGCGTGGGGTCCGATTGGCAACTGCACTCACACGGCAACTGCGGCACCGCTTCAAAATGCAAAATTAATTGGTAGGTGTGGCGTCAGCAGCAGCTAACAGTAATTAATTATTGGTTCTATAGACACTTGAGCCTCTCTCACTCTCTCTCTCTCTTTCAAGGAAAGGCACAAAAAATTTCGATAGCATACTTTTCAGCTTAAAAAAAATACACATTTCAAATAGCCCTCGCAAAAGTTATAAATTTAAGGCAGCTTTCAATGAAAAAAAAAAAACAGCTAAATACAATAATAATACAATTTTAAATTTGTTATTTTATGTAAGAAATATGATTTAGTAGCATTTTTTTTTTCACTTCAATAGTAATGTTTTTGAAATATATAAGAAATTTAACATTTCACTTATAACAACTTCTTAAAAACATTGGAAACAAAAAAAAAACACTACAATTTTATTGGGAAATTTCATTATCAATATTTCAATTCAATTATGATTAGAACTCGAAATCCTCTGTTTTCCAATTGAGCTATGTATGTGGCTTCACAATAATTCAAAGCTAAGCTTCGAATTTGAAGCTCGCTCACAAAATGGCGAAATATATTCCATATATTCCAAAAATAGCTGTAATTTTAGTAACAAGCAATGTTATGGGCATTTTGTGCTAACTGTTCCTTTGCCAAGACATACATATATATATATATTACATAAACATATATATACATACGCGACTGTTTTTATATTTGGCTAAAAAACAAACGAAGCCAACGAAAGGGAATTTGTATTATTTATATTGAGGCGGCTCGACAGATAACGAGGTGATTGAATTCAAATGGAGCAAGACAGACGGACGGGCGGTAACAGGGTTCGAAAAACAAAAAACTGAATGATGAAGCTGCAGCTGGAGCTGAAGCTGGAGCAGGAGCAATAAAGCTCTGTAATCCACTCATCGCGTTACCAACTGCTTAAAAGAAGAAGAACGGCGACAGATACAAGCTGTGTGTTGTCAGGCTGAAGATTCGGGCGGGTGTTGGCGAAAAGGGGGAGAGAGAGTAGTGCCAGTGACAGATAGATAGATAGAAGAAAGAGCGAAAGAGTGAGAGAGAGAGAAGGAGAAGAAGAAGGGAACTGGCCGCCAACAATTCACAAAATTGTTTTCGTGACTTAAATTTTTGCGTTGTAGAAAGGACGTGTTTGGAAAGCATATGATGTGATTTGCCATCAAATTGAGTTGTCGTCGTTGTCCTTCTTGTGCAGCTATTGTGCCGGCAGGGCGGGGCAGGAGGGTGGGGACATGGACAATCGTGGACAAGGCAGCGCAGCCCTGACTTGCCTTCTCTGTCTGTCTGTCTGTCTGTCTGACCAGCAGCTAGTAGCTGAAATGCAATTAAATTTAGAAAAATATCAACAGCAGGCAGCTAGTTGGCAGAATAATAGTTTTTAGCCATAATAATACCAAAGTAGCTCTTGCAAACGGCCCAAAAACTATCTACACTTAGAAAATATATCGCAAAAGTCATTATAAAATACAAAATTTAAATGCTTACTAGAAAGTTTTACTTGTTCTTACAGTTAACCAGGAAAAATTCTGCCGATTAAGAGTTTACCGATAGGATAAATCAATCAGCTTTTGTCATTCTTTGCCAATGCAACTGAAACGCAACAAAAACAGTTGCTTAAACTGCAGGGTTGCAATATTTACCTGCAATAATTGCTATCAAACATTTTTCGGTGCAATTTTCTATCGCATGAATAAAGAAACGAATATGATAAATAAATTCTTTGAAACGGGCATTAAATTGACAAATTTATTTAAGCCTTAGTAAGTCGTTAATAGTTTTATGGAATATGAAAAAGAAAGATGTTGTATATATAAGAAATCTTCCTAAGATAACAGTAAAAAACTATTGCTTTTGATACTACAACAATTCTATTTTTATTGTTTATATTTAGTAAATTTCTTTTCCCAATTGCTTAAAACTTTGTTATTAAAGGAAGGCATTGCAAACATTGATTTCCGTTTTTCTTAGTGTAAGCTAACAGCACTGTATGGGTTTGGGTATGAGCTTAGGGTGTGGGTTGTGCATGGGTTTGGATATCAGCTTGGGGTGTGAGTACCGGCTAAGGGTCCTTGTTGTAGTATTATATGTACTATGTACGATATAAGCAAGCAAAAGTGCTTGTTGCCTTTAACTAAATAGAAGCTCATTCTCGCACATATATATATATATATATATTCTCCACTTTTGTAGTTGTTTCCATTAGAGTAGCGCTCATTTCTATGGTTTACTTAGGTTTAGTTAGGCATACGACAAAGTAGGCCAAGACTCCAAGACTCGCAACAATTGTTGTATCACTATGAAACAAAGCTGTGAAAAGTCTTGAGCAAATTGTGTCTATGTGTGTATTTGCTTTAAGATACATTTTGTACAAGAACTAAATTACTCTATGCAAATATTTGCTTTGCATCTATGCGTATATGTATATATATATATATATCATTCAACTACTCTGCTATTGCAACAACAAACATACAAGATACTTGTGTGTATCTTTTGGGCAACAATTGAAACCGAAGACTAAACAAAAACCCTTACACAACAATTGCCAGGGCACTAACAATAGGTCCTTTTACTTTTGGGTTCACAACCAAATGCATATGGCTTATAACACGTACACATACATGTATATATATATATATATATATATATAGATATATTAACATTTAGAAGGGGTTAACAAAACAAAAACCAGTTTGTGTTCGCAGCATTTAAAATCTCTTAATAGAAAAGTGCTACAATTCGAACAGGGCTTAAAATTATTTGTTTTAAATTATTTTTCCAATTTGAAACATGTTAACATGAAACAAAATGTGAATATATTTCGTTAGTTCTCCAATTTGAAACAAGGTTAAACGTAATATTTTAATATATTTCATTACAATTAAACATTTTATTCATTTTCCCAACCTTTTTTTTCACCAACTTTTAAACATTTGCCATTTAGTTCGTACACATAGTCTTAGCATGGGATACAAATTTTCTCCAACTTATAATTCTCAACTCAACTCAATATTATAATGTGTTTTTTTTGTTAGGGTATTTAGTGTTCATGCAACACATAGCACATAGAGAAGAACTCTTGATTTTGATAATCCTTTTTAGTTTCAAACTAATTGCTAAAGCGATTAAGCAGCGTGTGACGATGACTACTTATAATCATTATAATGATCATTATGTACATCACTATTATCATCACCATCACCATCATGAAGAATATAAGTAGCATACTCTTTGACAAACAAACAGCAAGCGACCCACAAAATGCAAAACAAAAGCCACAAAATGATATTTAGAGCAGACCCAAAAATCCGACACCGAACCGATGAAAAGTGGTTGACAGATTTTGAATAGAGAAGATGCTTTAAAAACAATTAATTATACATTTTTAGTGCCACCAAAACGCACATACACACACACACACACACATTTAAATAACTCAACAAGCAAACACACACACACACACACAGAGGAGAGAAACAATCCTATGAAATGCTAGTGGGAAAAACAAACACTAAAAATGGATTTCCATTTAAGGCGGCATGTTGAGCACATTGTTTTTATTAAGTGTCGCATGATATACTTATGTATGTATGTTTGTCTTTGTGCACGTGTGTGTGTGTGTGTGTGTGTGTTTGTGTGTGTTTGTGTGCGAGAAGGGAGGGATATTGATGTATGTGTGTGTATGCACACACACACTTCAAATGGCAACATGGCGTTCAACTAATCCACTGCCCAAAAAATATGTTACAAGTGGGCATAAGCAGTGATGATGATGATGACGGACCCCACGTATAAGGGGGTTAGCGGGGTGGGGCAAGGGTCCGGCAGTTGACCATCAGTATGCACAGTGGCTTAAATATTATAAAATCGATATACTTATAATGAGCTTAAATGAGTTTATAATTAAAAAAAAAAGTAAGAAAGTTATCTTCGGATCTTGCATTTACATGGCAGGTATATGATATAGTGGTTCGATCTAGCCAATTAACGACAAGTTATCCAACTGCAACAAAAAGAAAACTGTGACCAAAGTTTCAGCTACATTTCTCAAAAACTGAAGTATTAGCTTGTAAATAACATATCTGATCAAGAATATATATATACTTTATATGTTAGAATATGCTTCTGTTAAAGTCAGTGATTAGATATTCAACTTTGAAATCTGATTAGGTATAGATTAAGAGTTTTTTCGATTGCGTTTTTCAAATATGTTTTCAAATATGGAAAAAATAAAAAAATAAATGCTTAAAAATATTCATCTGGCAGCTGAAACTTAAATAAAAATTGTCTAAGCCACAAAATTGTTTAGATATTAAATTCTTAAAAAAAAACATATGTATTTATTGTCTTCCAAAAATATATAGCAGAATTTTTAAGGTTGGTTCCAGACTTTTGGGCCTTACTCAAAAATCTGTTAAGCTCCTTGATTGGCGTCTACATAACTAAGCAATCAAAAACAGTTATAAGTGATATTTTATCCAATTAAACAGGTATGCGGCCCACTGTACGCAGTAAGGAAACAAAAAACAAAACAAAAAACATATCATCAGCATCGTAAAAACATGTGACAAAGACAAAACAAAAACTTGCACTGAGCGCAACGAAAGGGTTAAATACATTTTGCAACTTAAGACAATTAAGAGAAGAAAAAAGTTTTTTATTTTCAACTGATAAACAAGTAAAAATACTAAATAAGAATAAATTATAACAAAACAATTTTTGTGCTAAGTGAAAAGTGAAAGTTCTTTTAAATTCTCCAAGTGTACACAATTTTTGCACTCCAACGACAATGCCAAGAGAATGAGTAAGCGAAGAGTGAGAGATAGGAGGAGAAGGGGAGATAGCCTGAGCGCGAGGGAGACAGGAGGTCATACTATAATGCGCGCTAAATACATAGTTTGAAAATAGTTGTAAAAACCCTTTCATCAACAGCAACTGCTGCCCGGTCCAGGGCCAGTACTGGGACGCCTATCCCCGCCCCCCCCCCCCCCCTACCGGCTCTTTCATACTTTGTTCTAACGTTCGCTTACCCAAGCAGACAAAAAACCTATGGGAACTCGACTCTTCGTGGCTTTAAAGAGGATCAGAAATAGCAATGGCAAGTCGCTAGTGGCAACGAGTGCGGTGCGGTGTGGTGCGGTGTGGTGTGGTGGGGATGGTTAAGCTGTAATTGTTGGTTTTTATTTTATTTGGGACGATGATATTTGTATGACCTTTTTTGGCATACAACGACTATTTGCAGTAACATTTTGTCAGTGACAAAACTGCCATTTCAGATCCATTTCGTCAGCAGCAGCAACAGTAAGAACAAGGCATGCGAAATGGGTGGAGGATGGTGCTGGGGGGAATATACGATGGTAGATAGATAAAAGGGGTTTGAGTTAGAAGTTGTTGTATTCATTTGGCTGGCTCTGTTTCTGCTCTAGCGCTGATAAATAAAAGGCAACTTGAGTCCACATGGACATATTGCATTCCCTCTACAACACACACACACACACACACACAAACAAGCGCACACAGACGCTTGCTCTTTATTGCGTGTGTGTGTGTGTGTGAAAGGCTTTCGAAATGAATATTGCAACTAAATGAATAAATGGAAATTAGTAGAAAAAGGCATTTGATGCTCATCAAGTACAAATATATGTATATATATGTATGTATGTATGTATGTGTATATATCTATGTGTATGAATAAACAAACATACATGGATATTTTATAGAATGTTTATGTAAGACTTACTCTTACTTCTTGTTTTAATAGGTCGCATTTATACATTCATAGATAAGAAGCTTGTTTAAAGTGTTTATTTACTTAACTGTCAAGCAATTGTTTAAACAGAGACAGCAACATGACAAAACGTATTAGAAGATTACACAAAATTACATAAACTGTGTATTAAATGTTGTTGCTGTTGTTGTTGTTGTTGTATTTTTCTCAAACTTACTTAACAGTTTATATTCTTTAACTCTCCACTAGATCCACATTTACCAACACCGTCTCTCGCCGTCTCTCTACCATTCTCATTCTTATTGAAATGTGTACACACACATACATATATACACAAATATTCGCGCATAATTCGGATAAAGTAAGGAGAAGGGAGAGAACGATGCCTGGTAGCGGGGCTGACGCATTGAAGCGAACGCATATCTATCATTAATATCGTTGCAGTCTGCTGCTGTTGTGCTATGAAAAGGGCTGCTGCTGATGCACAAAAAAAAAAAATACAAATTTACTGCACACACTTGCATATACGATATGTAGGAGTGCTATGAGCTATGAATGCCAATACAAACACACATGCACATGCACATGCACATGCACATGAATATCGCCTCCTCTCTAGCTCACAGAGAGCGAAAGAGAGAGAGATAGAGAGCAGCAAGAGCAGGAGGAAGAGCAAGAGCAACTGACTGCTGAACTACTGCTAACTGCAATTAATCATTTTTCTATCATTTTCAGATTTTTTATAGTACATACAAACAGCCGGTGCCACTGCGAGTATGTGTGAGTGTGAGTGTGAGTCTGTGTGGTGCATAAGTATATACACACATACATATGTACATGCATACAAATATATGTATGCATGTGACTGGTAAGCTATGATTTTTTTCACAATTGCCTCTTCTTCTTCCACTTCTGCTTCTTTTTATTTTTATTGTTACTCGCATTCAAAAATGATTTTCTTGCCTGTATGAGTTTTACAGCGAATGTAAATAAAAAAAAGAATAGAATATAGAACACACTGTAAAGATAAACTGCTATAAAAAA
The DNA here is from genome assembly GCA_035044605.1 of Scaptomyza cyrtandrae. Classification (NCBI taxonomy): domain Eukaryota; kingdom Metazoa; phylum Arthropoda; class Insecta; order Diptera; family Drosophilidae; genus Scaptomyza; species Scaptomyza cyrtandrae. Next base: position 5,037,159 of record JAWNNS010000639.1, read on the forward strand.
AAAATGAAAGTGCTTAACTTTCACTGACTTAAAGACAACAACAAAAATAAAATTAAAGAAGTTTTCTTATTGATTGAAATATGAATTACTTCAAATTAATGTTAAATACTTAAATCAAGAACAAACCAATCTAATTGAATTGAAAGTCTTCTTAAATTCAGATTTTCAATCGGAAAAACAATCAAAGCTAGGTTTTTCGCTCTGTGTATCGATTTTGTATAACACTTTTAACTATCGTCCACCTTTGTAAGTATAATTCTCCAAACATATAGGGAATTTCCTTGTCATTAACTTAGCTTTTTAGCTGTGATGTAACCAATGCTACCGCATAGTACAGCGCTTAATCGATCAATAAATGCACATATGTATGCATGTATGTACATATGTATGCATGTATGTATGTTTATGTAGGTCTATTCCATGGTGACCGCCTTAAATTACATCCTTTGCTAAGCAAAACGATTTCTAATGGCGCCTCAACTTAGATTAGGTCAATTGGTATCTGATGTAAGCCGTTCGATGCGATGTGCCAGAGCTACAAAAAATCTTTTTCATTTTACATACTGTGTGTGCATACATACATACATACATATATATGTGTGATATGTGTGGAACAAGAGATAGCATATATATACGTATATACATATGGTCAGAAAGCCAAAGGCGAAAACTTTTTGATGGTCATTGATGGTGATACGTCCGGCGTTGAACTTTTTGGGGGGGGCTGGAAAAATTGGGGCATGGAGAGTGGAGGATTGGGAACTGTGGGTACCCACTACCAGCGGCTAGCAAAACTGCTAACAAGCTAGCAGCGAGCAACGTTGACAGCCCCATGGGACATTTGGTCGGCTCGGTTGGGTTTAAGTGTTTTATGAACATGTTTCAATGAACTCCATACAAAAGTGCGTGCGTGCGTGCGTGCGTGCGTGCGTGCGTGTGAGTGTGTGTGCACAATATGTATGCATGAATGTACATATGTATGTGCTATAGTTGCAGGTGACATGTGGCAACAGAAGCCATGTCTACGCTTAACCTGACCTAACCGTAGTCTGACTCGACCCGTCTGTGTCTGTGGCATTGAAGCTTTTAATTTGATTTTCGTTCAAGTGCGGTTTTCGTACCTTTCCATACTAGTTCTTCTGTCATCAGTACAAATATGCATACACACACATACATAAATACATACATACATGCATGTATGTAAGATGTGAACTCAATTCGGCTTTGTTGCTTGCATTTAACTTGAGCCGATGCTTGTACTGCTTTTGCTGCTGCCAACCGCTCTAATGAGCGAGGAGCTCAGCACACATCTTAATTAAAGCTAGCCCCACAAAATTAGGTGGTATAAACTTTCGTTGTAGTTATGAATATGCTCTGCATGCAGCTTTGGCATACTACCTTGCAAGGTAAACAAGCTTTAGCTGATAAGAAATCTTTATCGACTAATCAAATGTGCACCGAATAAATTAAAATAAAAAAATTTAAACACTTACATACAATATAAATGGTATATAAAGGCCTTTGAACAATTTTCAATGCCAACATATCTGATTAGTTTTTTGGCCAGTGTGTCGTCTCCAATTAACTCACCAATGATCTTACTTGCTCTTTGTGCACCTGTTCTCACCAGTTGTCCTGTTCTAATGCCTGTTCGTGTAGGCAAATATATAACGAAAAAAAGAGCTTAGTTTTTATCACTTTACAACTTACAGTTTTTTTCCCTCCAAGCACTCATCAGATTTGAATGTAAACGACGTGACTTTTACAGTCGAGCTAAATGTCGTAGCCTTCTTGCTTGTATTTGTACAATACTTCTAGTTTGTGTTAATTCAACATACTCAATAATAGTAAAACAACTTTTGTGCTTTTTTCTGTATCAATGCGATAAATGTGCAATTCAGTCAAGCGTGAAAGTGTATAACAAAATAAACAAACATAATAAATATGCAAATGTATACATACATATGTATGTGTCATACCAAAATTCACAAGAACCTTCTCAAATTGACGACCCTTTGCAAATTGGCCGCAGATGTCGCTGTTTCGCAAGGTGTCGCCCATTTGGAGGCGTCGAGAGCGTCGTTTGCCGGTCCAGCAAGTTGAGAAACTTCAACCAGCACAACAGATGGCGCCAGGACCCGCATCGTTGGCCTGTTGTCGTAGCATACTTGCGCTAAATACGGACGATTTTTGCCGCAACACTAGCATACACGGTCTTAAGTACATCAACAGTCGCAAACTACACACCACGGACAGGTATGAGAGAGCGAGAGGTATTTAAAACGAAAATCAAACAAGTAAGAAGGCTCTTATCGCGAAATCTCGTCTGACATACCTGAAAACCAACAAAATATTATAAAGCAACTGTTTGGTATAGGAAAAAAAGTGTTGCATGTTTTTAGGCTGTCGTAGTTAAAAGTTCGGCATTAAATCATACTTAAGAAATCGATCTTTTGATCGATTAGATTAGCTTAACTCAACTGTTGACACTAATTAGGAAGAAACATCATAATTGCCTATATTGTAAGCCAAAATATACCATTTTATATCTAAGTCGAACATTTTTAACTAAATTTTTTTTCACATCGTTGCTGTTTTGTTGCAGATTTTTCTTTGGCGTGGCACTATTGGCTGTTCTCTGCTGCGTCGCCTTCCTAATACATGATGCCTTCGTCAAGTGGGACACAACACCAGTGATGGTGGGCATAAATCCGGAGCCGACAGACATTACAAACGAGCCCTTATGCAATCTCAATCAGGCACTTGCATCCAAAGCCGCCCACCTAGCCAACACATCGTCAGAGTATGCTATGTTGCAAATACTATGCCGCCGCAAAACTAAATCTCTGCTGATCCATGGCAACAACAAGTGGGAGCTTTGTGAATTGCTTACTGCTGTCGAATTTATAGTTTAGCTTCGGTTTCCAATCTTTTACAGATATCACAACAATGCATTGCCATGGTTATTGGCTGTCGCTTAGGTGCCATCGATGATCATTGCGAACGCATGTTTCAACCTATTGTCATTGATGAGGGTCGGTGCCGTGTCTTCAATATGCTTAATCCGCACTTTATGTACAAACATCAGTAGGTTTATAGAACACATATACATACATACATGGTACTTATATATGGGTATTTCCAGTCATTGAAGACAGGTCAGAACGTTAATAGGTTAATACTGCATTCCGAAATTCATTAAAAAAAATAATTTCTTATAAAATTTAAAGAAGTGAACTGAAGAGAATCACATTTTCTTCCAAAAACGTCGAGTATCCGACGTGCTAGGCGTATTCGGCCTTTAGAACTGTATTGATTTAAATATTTTGTTGGTGTATCGTATTGAAAACTTCAGAATGCGGTCAAGTCCCACAAAGAATGTTCTGTTTTTATGACTTTTGAAAATCTAAATTGATTTTTAAAAATAACCTTAAACACAGCAAGATGCTACCAAAGATATAAAAGACTTTACTGATATAATTTTCTGCAAGGTTTGTTTATTTCTGGAAATGCTAATAGCTACGTATGTGTGTGTATATGAAACATGTGTTGCATGTTGCATATTGCTGTTGCAAAGTTTTATAGTGCTTCCGTCTTTGTAGTGTGCCGCTGACGTTGCGCAATGTGACAGTAGCCAGGGGATGGCAGGCGGTCAACTGGCACGCAGAGCTGGGATAAAGTCGCAATTTGATAAGAAGGCAGTCGAACAATGATAACAACAATTTGTACTATCCACGCGCATCGCTGGGACCTGGAGAGTCACTGACCTGTCGCTAATACTGAATGTGGAAGCAGATAATTATTACTGCTCGTCTTGCAGCAGCATTGGCTTTAAGATCGCAATGCACAGTCCGAACGAGTCGCCAAATGTGCGTGAAACGGGCATGCTCCTCTCACCTGAAATGGAGACCAAAATACGCATCGAGCCGTCCAAACTAATGGCGGCACATAATTTGCGTCAGGTGCATCGCAAGTATCGCCATTGCCTGTTCCGTGACGAGGGCAATCTTAGTTACTTTGCCCACTATACGCAACGTAACTGCGAGATGGAGTGCATGTCGCGATTTGTGTTGCAACATTGCATATGCATTGATTACTATATGCCACGCATAAGTGGATCGTGGATAGTGTGCGTCTGCACACCATTGCCACCAGCTTCAATGTTGACGAATCCTGCTTGGATAAATGCTTGCCAAGTTGTTTTGAGCTCAACTTCAATGGCATTGCATCTTCGGCTAAGATCTCGTATGGCGACTTTAAAACCAACAACCCACACATTCTACAAGACCATAGTCGGGCATATGTGGAACGCAACATTGCCGTTGTCAAACTGTACTACAAGGAGCATAAATTCCGAGCCAGCAAACAGACTGAGTTCATCGGCATATCGGACTTTCCATGTGCGTACAAAAACAAAAGGAAACACACACATAAAACAAGAATTTGTTTGCATGTCTTTGGTAATACCGAAGCATAAATACCCTTACAAAAATATAGAGATCTAACGATTTATCAATTTACTGCACAATTTTATTATTGTCCCGAATGCAGCATACGAAATTTTATGTTTCGTTTTGTTTGATAAATTTAGTTATGAATATGGTGCTATAGTAAGTGTATAATATTTGTTGGCGCCTTGAACTCAACCACAAAACTTTAAATATCCCCTGCAAGGGTATTGCAACAACGAAACAAAACTATGTCATTTCAATATTTTTTTGTTTTTGTTTATTGTTTTTTCTCTCTCTTTTCTGTTGTTTGCATTCACAGCTAACGTTAGTGGCTTAATGGGCTTGTTCCTGGGCTTCAGTTTGCTGTCGATAGCCGAATGTGTGTACTTTGCCCTAATACGGCCGTGCCGCATCTGCTCACAGTTTCGCCAACGGCGACCCATATCGAACTTAGAGCTGGCTACAGCTACAGTGTCTGCCCCAACTCACACCCTCATGGCACCCTCAGTTCCAATTAAAAAAAGCAAAAGTACATGTTGTGAGTACGGTGATGGCACAGGAACAGTGGCAACAGCAACGGCAGCAACAGCAACGTCAACGGCAGCAACAGCGACAGCAACAACATCATTTGGGGCATCTTTCACGCATTTCTGGCATGACTAACAATTGGTTTAAGACAGAGCTGGTATTGCAATAAGAAAAGTAGAAACTCTTGAGAACTTAAACTCTATTTTATTTGTTTTTTTACATATATATATATATATATTTTTTAAATAATGTCCCAGTATTTGGTGACTATATCATTTTGTGGCAGACCAAAATTTTTTGGACGCTCGTAACCCATTGCAAATTGTTTCATCTGTTTTTTCACTTCATCGGCAAAGATCTGTAAATGTAAATAACAAAAATATTATTGCAAAGTTGCTTTAAAATATATATATATATTTAATATGTTAAAGATTTAGATTTAACTTTATTTTTATGAACTTTTGCTTTTTTGTTTTACTTTACTTTACTTTACTTACGTCACATTCTTTTATTTCCAGCAGTGGTGCAAGATCAAATTCCATTATTGGCAAACTTTTGGCAATGAAACGTGCAGCATTGGCAATTTCAGGCACTGCGTGCTTCTGCAACAATGACATCTCCCAAAGGGAGCTGTTTAATGCGCCAGCTTTGACCGGGTCCAGTTCTTCTTCATCATAGGGATCCGTAATCTCCTCGGCTGCAAACGCAATAAATTATAAATACAAAACGTTAACACAGACACACACACACACAGAGTGCTTACCACTTGCTGCAGATGTTGCATAAATGAGACGCTGCAAGCCCGTGTGCCGCAGCAATAGATTGCATATAAAGCGTATCATTATGATCGCATCCACTGTGGGACTTTTTAGAGCGAGCCTCGCCAAACGCTTGACAAAGGCAGCTACCAGATTTTCCGGCAAATGTGTCGATGTCAAAAATATGTCGGCCAAATAGAAGAGACGTGCCTTGTACTTGTTAAAGAACATTCGAGGATAAAACATATTATACAGCTTCTGATACACATCTGGATATGTAATATTTTGTTTTTGCATCAGTATAAAGATACCTTGCAATGCCAGCAAAGCGATTGGTCCATCTGCAAGGGGCAACGATTATAGTTTAGCTTAACATTTTAATTATCAAATCTTGTACCTACCAAACTGATGTAGTGAATCCATTAAGAAATCTGTCAACAAGATCGGAGCGTCGAGGTGCGGCATTATGCGTTCCAATAGCACAACAAGAACCTGACGATGCACCTTCTCATCCAATCCGCTGCATTTGCCAATGATGTCTGTCCAAACTGTATTTAATGTTTTGCGCGTTTGCTCGTAATCGAATTCTGAGCACTCTTGACTCATCTTGACTTTTTTAAACCAATACTTCTGATCACTTAGAACCGTCTTGCTCATGTCAAGTGCATTAATGATAGACAAATAGTTAAGTGCTGCATTTGGTGAATCAACAAAACTGACCGGCGCCAATTCGGGTAACAGTTCATAAGTAAGCTGCAGTATGTCCAAGGAACGCGCACATTTCTCAAACTCATCTATAGCCGCTGGCGGCGTTGTGTTTGAATTGATTATCGCCTTCAGCATGCTACGCAGACGTTCGTTGGGCGAACAATTATGTCTCACAGACTTTTCGATTGATATTAGCCGTAGGCAGGTATTAAGCGCACGGGAAGATTCAATTTTTGCTAAACTACCCAAATGCGATAGCAATGTAGTCCACGCGCCATTATAATATGTTAAAAATTCTTTGTTGTTTGTCGAATTTAAAGTTGCTTTTGATTTGGCTTTTAGTTTGGCATTGACCGGCTCGTCTTCTAATCCATAGATTAACTTGCGCTTGAGCAGATTTGAGTACAGCACGGAAATCACGTGTATCTCGTCCGTTTTGGAGACGTCTGGTTTTGCCTAAAATAAATCATTTAAATATCCATGTATGTATTTCACATGAGTTATTTAAAAGACTTACCAATTCGTCGATAATTTCCTGAAGCCTTTTTGGAGCGATGATGTTGTCATTTAAAAAGTCATTAACTTTTCGTTGCAGCATTGGTGAAACAGTTTTACGCTTTGCAAGCTCATCTTTCTCCTGGGGATTTGATAATTTTCGTTTCATATTACTCCCTTATTATATTTTAATGTTTTGTCTACAAAAAGGTTGAACTATCAAAATAAAACGTGCGGCGTGAAGGATGGTGCTGCCAACCGCTTCAGTAATTTGTCAAGCGTTATTCCAAAATTAGTACATTTTTGAAGTTAAGTTCTATTTAGCACATGTGTGCAAGTGTTTAAACACAGACTTAATAAACATTAAATTGTTAGTAAACAATCGTTGAATTGGCATTGTATAATGAATGTAAGCACAGAGTTCAAGCCTGTGCTTACACGCGCTGCACTTGCATTGAAGAAAACCGATGACTGCTCTGAATTTACGGCTCTGGTATTCCAGGAGCCCCAAGGAAATACAATAACAGCTGACGATGCAGCAGCAACAAGCAAAGCAACAGACAACAAAATCTTATCAAGCCTTGATAACGAATTTGACATGAAGAAGGCACGCAGTGAAGTTCTTAACTTTGCCATGCAAAATCAACGGACCATTAAAAACAAACGCAAAATGGAAATACAGCAGCTGATTAAACTTGGCGCCAAACCCCCTAAAAAGGCCTACAAAAACTATAAAGAACTGAAAGAGGAACGCAAGCGCCTTAATGACATTCGCGAGGAGCGCAAGAAATTTCATCAACTGGGCAAGAATCAAACGGGGGCAGCGAGCGTTAAGTGCAACAAGAGTAAAACACATCACGATCGCACGCAAAAGAAGCGTGCGCCCGTTGCGAACATAAGTCAACATTATGGCAAGGCGAAGCCTACATTTAAAAAGCGAAATAAAAAATAATTATTGTTAAACTCGTCGTTTTTTGAATAGAATAAACAATAAGCTACAAGTTCATAGGATCGTTCACAAAAATTTGTGTTAGAGATGAGCATGTGGCTAATTTTCAAAAACCAGACACGAACAATATGAAGTTGCCAGCTAATACACATACATTTTTATTATGTTGTGCATAATATTGAATAAAACGTACAAATAAATATAGATGGGTTGCATAAAGAGCACAACACAGCTAATTAATATATTTATGGTTTTTTTTTACAGCCGACTCGATTATGCATACACACTGCCATAGAAAACTGTTGATTTGAATTTATTTAGAATCAATGGCAGCCCTAAAATCTACATGGTGCTGCCAATCTATTACAATTCATGTTGTTTTTGTTGTTGGCTTTCCTTGTTGTTCTCTTTTGCACTTGATATTTGGTCATTCGTGCGATTACGTGAATTCTGTTTGAAGTAACATTTGTTTATAGCATTGGCAAATAAAATGAACGCAGCCCCACGCGCCGCCGCTAAGCAGCTACTACGACGTGCTTATAGCCAAGCCCAAAAAGGCGCAGGTGCTACTAAACCGCCAGCTAGCAGCAAACCCACCGTCAACGTAACGGGCCTCAGCAGTGCCTGTGTGAAAGCAACATCAACACCAGTTGGGCCTGGAGCCTCACCAACTAGCGGCTACAAAGTCCCCGAGTATTTTAGCTTCAATCGGTTCAGTTTTGCTGAGGCTGAGGTGGAAATGGCCCAGTTCCGTTGCCCACAACCATCGGCGTTGAAGAAGTAGCTAAATAATGTAATTAAGTGCGGCCAGCCATAAAGAGGAATGTTATTAATTAAATATACATATGTACATACATATTAAATAAATGATGATACCAAAATACAAACAATTGTACACACAAGAATAGAACGAATCACGACACATAGGTATTTGTACATATATTTATATTTATGTACATACGTTCGATTGCAAATATATACCTATGCATTATCATAACATCTACAAATGTATGTGTATGTGTTCATCATTGGACATGCTACACGGGCATGCCAACTTGGTAACCACAGTTGGCAGCACGACAACTTGCTGCACAAGTTAGCAGCACTATTTTCACCACTTTTTTTTAGTCGCTCTCTCTTTTTACTTCTATTTCTCTTGACAATTTCATGGCGAGTGGCAGTGCTGTGGTGTTCTGGGTAATCGACATCGAAAATATTGAGCGCGGGAAGTGATATTACCAGTTTCACAACCAATTTTTCATAGCAAAAGCAGATCCAAGGAAAAACTAATTTTTTTTATTGCATCTGTGTTTAAATTATTTGTGCCAAGTAGGTTTAAAAAGATTATAACAACCTCAACGATTTGTTGCAAGGGCCTTGCGAGGCGCAAGCCACGGGGTAGCAGCTCTGTTTGTGCGTGTATGTGTGGTACAGTTGGGTAGAAAAACATTGCTGGCCTGGCAGCGCCGCACAAGTTGATGAGTTCCATAGCAAAAGAAAAGGCAAGGCAAGCGAAAGCAAAAACACTAAATAACAAAAGCATGGTTGCATTTTGTGACTGCTTATTACATACGAGTACAACATATCAATCAGCATATTAATTAAACAAATTGCAAAGCAATGCTCAGATATGGCGTTGCCAATTTGCTGATATTCACAAACAGGGACGTATCGTCAAACGCAATCGAACGGAGTGCAGTGAAAGTGTGCAAAACATAAATCACAAAAGACGTTTATGCAAAGAAGAACTGAAAAATGTAAAATGTAAGTGCTAAGAAGTGATAATATACAGAAACGCATAAAAAAAAAACATTATTCAACAGACAATTAAACTTATGCATTAAATTCTGTCCATATATATGTAGTTATATATTAAAATTAGATATATATATGCGTATGTACATACAACTGGCGCGCAAAAATCAGCGTAGTTGTTAATAGAGCACCAAAAATGGGCGCCAGAGTTGTCGCTCAATCAGAATACGGAAGGAGCAAGTGACGCCTAATGTCATCACGACATTAGCACAAAACCGATCAGACATATAAATAGTTAAATCAATTCGACTAATCAATTAAATAATATTATTAAATATGTAAATATTAACCTAATATGAGGTAATTTGTATTAAATTTAATTATATTATTAAATTTAAAAAAAGGAACGGATTAATATTCGTTTATACATTCGCAAGGCGTCTAGACGCTCATCTCTAATTTTTTCGCCTGTGTTGCCACTACGCTATATTTTTAGATTTGTTTTGTTTTCGATACGTTTGACTAAAGATGGTGCTAATATTATTGTCTACTAATTGCAGTGACTTATAAAAGATGCGAGCTAGGAAAAAACAGGAAGCTGAGAACGGAAAGACTCGACCTTGCAAAGTATACGTCAAAAATTTAAAGGAATCAACGACGACCGAAATAATTAACGCGGCGGCAGCTGGTAAACTAACTAAAACAACGCGAAACTCTACAGCCAAAATTGCGTCCACTAAGCAAAACCAAACAGATAAAGAGCGTGAGCGCGAGCTGGAGTTGGAACGTGTGACACCGCGAACGACGCGCCTCTCACGTCGCGCCGCAACGATTGCGGCAGAAACCAACGCTGTCGAATCCACTCCAATAGCAACACGCACTCGCAACGCGAGAGGTGAATTTACCTCAACTGCAACACCAAAAGCACCGGCAAAAACAACAACAAAACAGCAGCCGCAAACGGCGGCGCCAAAGGTAGTGGAAGCTACATTGAGTAAGCGGCGCAATACAGCAGTTAACTTACCCGAAACGAAAACGTGCACACCGCTGAGTAGGCGGCGCGAAACGACACGACAGGATAATATCAAAAGTGAACCAACAACGTCAACAACAAAGCTCAAGATGTACAAACAAGTTAAGGCAGCGGCGCTCACATCAGTGACTGGAACACAGCCAGCAACGATTGCCGCAAGTCGATCGCGTCGTTCCATCAAACCGAATCCAAAATATGCCAGCGAAGATATTGTAACTCCAAAGTATGTAGCTGCAATATCCCAAGACAGTTCTAGCAAACGTATGGTCAAACATTTGTTTGCTGATGATGATGATGATGATGAGGACGACGAGGATGCGGCTATGCGCGAACTGATCGAGGAGGATGACGATGATGAGCTTAACGATGCGGCATTCAATCCACAGCTGCACAAATCCGACGACGATGATGACATTAGCGACAATGAGTTTGAACAGCGGCTCTTACGCGAAAAAGTGCCACCAAAACGCGGACGTGGACGTCCACCAAAATCCGCTAGTGCTGTTTTGAGCAATACACTATCACAATCTAGAACCATAAACACTGGAAACGCTCAAGGCGGGCGTGTCACCACCACCACCCAATCGTCGGGTCGTACCGGCGTATCAAATTTGCAACAGATGCGACGCAACATGAACATTGCACCCAGCCTGGCGCGCGCACACATGAAGGTCCTGCCAACGGTTAGCAACAAGCGTAAGCTTGATGATAGCACTGAGACGCCGATTGCGCGCAAACGCATGGCCACAGAAACATCTGGCGTTGGCCGCACCCAACCGACCAGTATCAATGGCGGAAGCAGCGGTAGCACATCAACCATGGTCAAAGCGTCAAACATTGGTTTGAACAAGGCAAAGGTGGGCAACAACAATATCAACAATAGCAACACAAGTGGATTGCGAGTGCAGCAAACACCAATCCCAAAAACATCGCAATATAAACAACAGTGGACTGCATTGCGTACACGTTCTCCGGAAACGTCTGTGAAACGTTTGCCTGTTGCCTCGAACAATGCTCTTAAAGTGCAAAAGGCACAACAACAAACCGCTGCACAACAATCAACTGAAACAGACGATGTGCCCACGTTCACAATTGTGAATATTGAAGACATTATCAATCAAGACGATGTTCTTATTTCGCGCTCCTCCTCCACTAACAATAACAACAACAAGAATCAGAAACCGGCAACATTAGCTGCACGCAATAACAACAACAACAGTAGCAACAACAACAATAGCAATATCAGCAGCTTGCGAAAAAATCAATCACCACAGCAGCAAACTTTTCCCACAAAAGCAATAACCAACATCAATAGCCGGAACAGCAACACCAGCTCACAGACTAATAATTTATCAACGATAAATCGAAGGCCAAAATCAAGTTTAACAGCAACAAATGCAGCATCAACAATAACAACAACAACAACAGCAGCTGCAGCAACATCAACAACTTCATCATCATCATCATCATCATCACCAACGAGTGCTTCGGGCAAGGCATCAACAAAACAAATATTGGTGGTTAATCATCGTACCAAGCAGATGTCGCTGGTCGCCGCTGTGGGTCAAGCAAAGCCAAGACCGCGCATCCTAAATGCCGAAATGGGCAAGAAAATGCCAGCGATGACAAAGCCACTGATGAGCATGGGCAAGGAGCTCTGTCCGACGACTGATGGCGGCGATACCGAAGATGAGGACATCAACATTGAGCTGGCCGATGTTGATGCTGATCCCGATGCCGATGCCGATCCCGATCCCGATGACATTACCATATCGCCACCACAAACAAAACAAAAATTATTACAAACATCATCACAAGTAGCAGCAAGCACAACCCAAACAAGAATTGTGCGTCGTTCTGTGCAGAACACTAAACTGGTTGCAGATCGAAGGAATGTCACATCGACAGCAAACACACTGAATGCCGCTAGCAACAATCAAAGGCAGCAGCTACAGCGACAACAACAACAAACACAAAAGGAATCAAGCTCGGATCGTAAGCTGACCAAACTGTTAGGTGACAACAGCGATGATGATTTATTTAAAAAGCCAGCAAGCTTGTCCAGCTCAATGTCGACGCAACAGCAGCGTAGCTATAAGGATTATGCTACCAAGCAAGCAGCATCATCTTCGTCACCGACGACGACGACATCTTCATCGTCGTCGCCGTCGTCGTCATCGTCGACACCAGCAGCAGCTGAGCAGCCCACAGCTGAGTCGAAGCATGCAAAATACTTTCCACCGGAGACAACCACCTACTGTAGGGAGGATGGACGCATTGTAAAGAAGATCACATGCTATGAGACCTGGCATGTGATTGGCGCGCCCAAAGAGTCGCCTCGTCGGTCAGTGCAGCAATCCACCAGCCTCGAACTACCGTTGGTCAAACTTGCCAACGTTGCTTCACGCATCAAGATGCCATCCTCAATATGGACAACCAAGGTGACCCTCTATAAGTTACCACAAGCCCAGATGCAGCGACAAACAATGACCATATTCACCGGCGATCTTAAGACCTACAACATACCCGAAGAGGAGCGACACAAATATCAGCCATCATGTGTCCTCTTCCGCCGAACCGTTATCGATCGCACCAAGTGCCGTGTGCCCTTCGATCGTGCCATCATATTCAAGAACAAATGCTTCTACACGAACATTGAGGGCAAGCATGTGAATCTGTTGGGTGCACCCCTCGTTATTAATACGGTTAAAGAAGTGGAGATGCTGATCGATATTGTTGATTCTCTGACACTGGCTAGCGATCTCGTTGAAATTGTCTCATCCTAGTAAGCTATGCTAATTCAAGAATGCTACTTGCTTGGGTGTACGGGTGTGGGTGGGAATATACACATATATATATATAGATAAACAACCAAACATATATATGATAATATATATGCAGATTATGAGGATTATACATACATACATACATGATATATGTATATTATACATTTATATTTGTACATGCATGCATGCTAATGTTAATCTGGACACACACACACACACACATATGCAATCACATACACAAATCAATACATATTTGTGTATTTGTAATTATACATATGTATTTGTATTTAATAAACTTCTTTTTTTTAATCGATTTAAATTAGTTGTAATAGTTACTTTATCGTAATAGTTACCTTTAGCTGTTCGTTATATCTACATATATACAATAAAAAAAAAACTAAAAAAAAACGCATATAATAACAAAAACAATACAAAAGTAGGAAAAAAAAGAACGTTTTGTAAAATTCACCCAAAACCCAAACCACGGGCCCAAATCCTGAACCTTTATTTTATATAAACTTATATATATATAATTGTATATGAACAGCAAAAGAACGTCGCATGCCGCTCGCTCGACCGACTCAGTGTAAAATCTTTATATATATATATATATATATATTTTTAACAAATAATTTTACAATATACATTGTAGACATAATTCTTTATGTGAAAAGCATTAAGAAATCACATTTTTTAAATTTGCAAAAACATAAAGTTTAGTTGACTTATTTTAACAATATATATTGTTACACCAGGTAGTAACAATAAATAAACATATATGTATACACCGAAAACAAACAACCCAAACTTACATAAATAATAATTTTATTTCCATGTAAATCGATATAAATGTGTAATCAATAAAACAAAAACAGATATTTTATTTTATTTCTATGTCAAAATATGAAAATTATCATCAATAAAATTAATGAATTTTATTCGTAAATAATCAAAATATGCGCTTTGCACCATTTTAACATTGATTTAGCCAGTGTTGCTCTTACTTATTGTAAACCGGTGAACGTTACGTTTTTGATTCACAACCCATATTGTAAATGAACCAACATTTGACTTACAAATTTGCAAGTGTTCAACTAAAAAGTTTTTTCCATCAATTTTATTTTGTTATTCGTTTTTAATATAATAATATAAATTAATATTTCAACTTAGACATTTAAGATTTATGTAAATCCTTAACGCCAGTTGTAAGATGTATACACATTTAATATGTGCACACTTATTTTATATATATAGGTATTTATAAAATAAATCGATAAGTGTAAGCAAATTGTATGACAAACTTCGATATTCTATAAATGATACAAATGAGTTGTTGCAAAGAGATTTCTGGCCTTAAAAAAATGTATATATATATACATTACGTAATGAAAAAATTTGTTTTAATACTTGATATGTTGTAAGCCTTAAGTGTTTGTCATAAAACTCACCTCGATAACTATCGCATCAGTGTGGTTTTGTCTTTTGTCTTGACTGAGCGTGGCAGCATCCCTGGTTCGATACACGTATCGATATCAGTCTAGCGCTGTCAATTATTTACCTATATATATATTTTGTCTTCTATAAACCTATAATTATAAACGCCAAAAAACAATTGTACACAATATTGCAAAGTGTATGAAAAACGCGTGCAAATGCTACCAAAGCATTAATGAATTGCAATAAAAAAAGAGTGCAAGGCCAAAGGAGGAGGAGGTGCTGCTGCGGCTCCATTGACAACCCAACCCAAAAAAAGCATAAGCGAGAGGAGTACATACATGTAGAAGAAAAAAACGAAAAACTAGAAAAATAGTTGTGTGTGTGTAACGAAAAGTGTCGTCTATAAATACATACATACATTTAAAAGAAAATTAGTTGATGCACGCATATAAAAAATACTTATTTAATAAAACGTTTCCAACGAATTTAATTAGCAACAGCAATGGATACAGATAGACCAAACGGCCAAGAGACGAAAGTCATTTATCATATTGACGATGAGAGTACACCGTATTTGGTTAAAATACCAATACCGTCGGCTCAGGTCACGCTCAAAGATTTCAAATTGGTGCTCAACAAACAGAATAACAACTACAAATACTTTTTTAAATCGATGGACGCTGATTTTGGTGTTGTAAAAGAGGAAATTGCCGACGATGCAACAATATTGCCCTGCTTCAATGGACGCGTCGTATCGTGGCTCGTCTCCGCCGATGGCACCAATCAGTCCGACAATTGCTCCGAGCTGCCGCCCAGCGAATGCGAGATGCGTGTCCGTAGTCATTTAGCACTGCAACAGCAGCAGCAACAACAACATCAACAACAACAACAACAGCAGCAGCAACAACAGCATCAACACCAACAACAACAGCAGCAACATAACAAACATGGACCATTACAAATGTTGCAACCGCCGCCACTCACATATCAATCGGCCTCGGTGCTATCGAGCGATCTGGACTCGACAAGCCTCTTTGGTACGGAATCGGAGCTAACATTGGATCGCGACATGACTGACTATAGCAGCGTGCAACGGTTGCAGGTGCGCAAGAAGCCGCAACGTCGCAAAAAGCGGGCGCCAAGCATGTCGCGCACATCGTCATATAGCTCGATAACCGATTCGACCATGTCACTGAACATTATTACCGTCTCCATCAATATGGAGGCGGTCAATTTTCTGGGCATATCGATTGTTGGCCAATCAAATCGCGGCGGCGATGGCGGCATCTATGTGGGCAGCATTATGAAGGGCGGCGCCGTTGCTCTGGATGGGCGGATTGAGCCCGGTGACATGATACTGCAGGTGAATGATGTGAATTTCGAGAATATGACCAATGATGAGGCGGTGCGTGTGCTGCGAGAGGTGGTACAGAAGCCGGGACCCATTAAGCTGGTCGTTGCCAAATGTTGGGATCCAAATCCGAAGGGTTATTTTACCATTCCGCGAACGGAGCCAGTGCGTCCGATTGATCCGGGCGCATGGGTCGCGCACACACAAGCGCTCACCTCGCACGACAGTATTATGGCTGACATACCGGAGCCAATCAAAGAGCGGCTCGATCAAAACAATCTCGAGGAGATTGTCAAGGCCATGACAAAGCCGGATAGCGGCCTCGAGATACGCGATCGCATGTGGCTAAAGATAACCATACCAAATGCATTTATTGGCGCCGACGCCGTCAATTGGGTGCTGGAGAATGTCGAAGATGTGCAGGATCGACGCGAGGCACGTCGCATTGTGTCCGCAATGTTGCGCAGCAATTACATCAAGCATACGGTCAACAAATTGACATTCTCCGAGCAGTGCTACTATGTGGTGAACGAGGAGCGCAATCCCAATATGCGTGGCCCAATGCATCCGCTTGGACATGGGCATGCGCATGCATTGAGTCATGCGGACACGGAGAGCATTACCAGCGATATTGGTCCGTTGCCAAATCCGCCGATCTATTTGCCATACTCGGCCACGTACAATCCAAGTCACGGCTATCAGCCGATACAGTACGGCATCGCCGAGCGACACATCTCGTCCGGTTCGAGCAGCTCCGATGTGCTCACCAGCAAGGATATATCTGCATCGCAAAGCGACATCACCTCTGTCATCCATCAGACCAATCAGCTAACAATCGCTGCGCATGGCTCCAACAAATCGTCGGGCTCATCAAATCGTGGCGGCGGAGGCGGTGGCGGCGGCGGCGTTGGTGGCAACACCAATGATCAGGATGTATCCGTATTTAATTACGTATTGTAGAAATATCTTTTGCAATGAAATTGTGTATGTTTATTATTAATTAATTAAAATTAATCTAATTATTCTTTTTATACATATACGAGTATACAAAACAAACAAAACAAAACAAAAGTAAAAGCAAAAGCAAAACAATTTAACAAATATGTATATTTATAAGATATAATCATAATGATAATGATGATTATGAATATGGTAATGATGATGATGACGATGATGGAGATTGGACAAGGATTTGCGTTTGTGGCAGGCTGAGAGAGAAAAATGTTGCATGAATGAAATGTAAGCCAGTTGAAACAAGTATAAGAATGAGAAGATAATTTTGAATAAAGTTCTAAGAATTTAGTAATCAAAAAATATAATAAATAAATTAATAACAATGGTTTTAATGCATTACATTTGCAAAACACGGCTCGGTAAAATACAGGAAATATTTTTTTCTTTATATGAAAGTTTATTTGGAATTAAGTAAAAATCTAGCTTTTATGATTTTTTTATACAGCTGCTTATCATGGCATATGCGAAACTATATTTATCTAACGGAAATACTTTTTTAAAGTGAATAATTAGTAGTAACTACTAACTGACCAATATAAGGAAACAGAGCCTTTTAAGCTGCCCGCCTCTTTGATATTTTCCAACACTGATCGAGACCGATAAATGAACTATTATCGAAATGGCAATAGTTAAGCATAAGCATAAAAACAAAAGAAAAAACAAAAGTCTGCTTAGATCGACAATGATATGTAAAAGAACTTGGTTGTCCGAACTTAATAATTAATAATATACCGATTGAATTCTAAAAGCAACGCTTAAGCCACAAAATGTCAACAGAGGTGGAGACGGCCACGGCGGCTGATAAGTTATCAGCCAACGCTGAGGAACTGGAGAACTATTATTTATTGCTTGAATCGGGCAATATACCTGAACTACAATGGCAATTCCCTGGTCGACGGCCGCCCTCACCGGACGCCAGTGCCGGTGGCAACAACAAAGAACTTGAGGCCGCTACCGAAGCCGTCGAACAAGAGTAAGTACATAAATAGTATTTTGCATGTGCCAAAGGCGACGAACATTAACACTCAATTCAAATTCAATTCGTTTCCAAATCGCAGGCCACAAAAGGCAAACGATTTTGATTTCAGTGATGATGTTGCACCAACGCAAATGCGCGTTCGTAGCCAAACCTCTACGCCCAAATCGGCCAAGAAAAAGACGGCAAATTTTGCCGGCGTTATGGAAACGTTGAAAAAAAAGAAAACCGAAGGTTCATAGTATCTTTTGTTTTCTGCCATGGCACGAAACTGATCAAGAAACGAAATGCAATGTATTGAAAGACGAAGATATAGTGCTTAGTGGCCTATAGTTTGTGGCACGCAAAATCCATTCTTGGCTCCATTTTGCATGTCGAAGACTTTTTTTTAAGGACGATTGTAAATAATTTTAAACCCTGAACCCTGGAATTGACAATGGTTGAGTCGGGATTTTCCGACTAGAGCCTTCCTGTTTTAGTTTCAAGTTTTATTTTTTTTTTGTCATATTGTAAATACACAAGGTAAGCATGCATTTTATATTCCAAATACATTTATATATTTATATTTACTATTTATACACTTAAAGAAATAAATTATTTGTGTCCATTTTTTGAAGCAAGGCAATTGTGTTTTGAATTTAAATAATGACTACTTGAGATGAAATAAATGCGATTTCTAAATCACTTTAAAATAAATTTATGAATCCGACAAGCAGAGAACGATATATATATTCATTATAAGGCCATCTTTTTCATCATAATGCCGTCTCTTTCGTTCTTATGTGTTTGACAAGATTAAGAATGTTCATACTTATATATATATATGTATGTCAGTGTATGTGTGTTTGTGCAACGAGCATTTATTAATTGTGTGTATAATGTACATACATATATCAAAAGCTTTTCTAGCTGGGACAGCAAGTCACATTTATACAAAACAACATTCTATACATTAATTTAACATATTAAATACAAGTTTAGGCCACTATTTATTATTCTCAACACTTAACGGGCATCAACAATTTACAAAAGCTTACAATCAAATATGCAACTGCATTTTCTTTTAGAGCATTTTCGTTGAAAAATTGCTGCGACATTAATTGCATAATAAATCAAAGTTCGTTGTGCTTTTTTGTTTTGTTTAATCTATGCATTTTGTTGTGTTTAGTAAAAAAACTAATGGACATTGTGTACAGTTAATCAGATGTTTTTTTTTATTTTCTTTATTTTATTTATTGATTTAAAATGGCGTATATAAAGTATAATTGACACTCACTTTCGATTGTTTGAGTTATGTTTTTCATTGTATACATAATTAACATATACACTATAATACATATATATGTAAATGTGCATATAGTATATATATATATATTGAGTACATTTGTTTTTACATAAAATACGTGTCATTACGATTACGATTAAACACATAATGTATGTAACTGGACGCGATCCAAAGTGCATTTTGATTAACAAATATACAGGTACATATATTACATACATATATATAAATATATATATCCATATATGTATATATATATCCAAGGCTAAGCATTAATTAACAATGTTGCTTAAAGGTTATAACAAACTAAAAATATTTATATTTTTTGCTACGAGAAGTTTTTCCTTTGACTGCAATTTATAAAAGCAAACTAAACATTTGCGTACATTCATATATATATATATAGTTATAAAATTGAAACTTTAAACACGAAAAGAGATAGAGAGAGAGAGGGGGGGGAGGGTGGGGGGTGGGGGGTTAAGAGTAAAGTTAAGTAGCTTAATTCGAAGCAAAACTTGGTTGCTGTAAAGCACGTGCGTCCAACGTTTTTAAAACGTATATTTGTGTGTTTTAGTGGCTAAGTTATTTAGTATAACAACTAAAAATATTAAAACATCAACAATGCAATTTTCTTCTTCTACTGCTGCTGTCTTCATTAACCCAGGCAGGCCTGCAAAATGACCATCGTTATCCTTTGTTTTTGTTTTTGGTCTATCTTTTTAATTATGTCTGAAAATGTTTCGTTGTTTGCAGTTATTCATTCTCTACCGAGATGCTTCTGTTAATCGGCTATTGTGGCAGTTGTTGTTGCTGCTGCTGCTGCTGCTGCGTCTGTTGTGTACTTGCCACAGCACCGGCAACATTATCACCCATTTCGCGCGTTATAATTTGTATAATTTGTTGAAATGTTGGACGCGATTTGGGCATTTCATGCCAACAGGGTCGCATAAGCTCGTTGTATACAAAGTCCGAACATAACTCCGGTTTGGGTAATCTAAAAAAATCAAACAAGCAAGCAATAGAATTGAAACCAAGTGACAAAGCGATGGAAAAACAATGTAGTTGACGACATACCGTTCACCTTCTCGTAGGCGATTGAGAAACTCTTCCTGTGTTAAATCTTGGCCTGGCAATAAATTTGGTATTTCGCCGCGTGAGAACATTTCAAAGAGTGTAACACCATAGCTCCAGACATCCGAATACGATGAGAATTTACAGGTTTCAATGGCCTCCGGTGAGTACCTATAATATCGTTAAATAAATACATTAAATAAAACTGTTCTTGTTGTAATTTTATCTAATACTGACCATTTAATGGGTATATCACGCTGACTGATACCATAATAATAGCCATCGGCATTGGCAAATTGAGCCAGGCCAAAATCTGAGATTTTAACACATGAACGATCGACTAGAATATTGCGAGCGGCCAAATCACGATGTATAAGACCCTTAGCGGATAAATAGTGCATACCCTGCCCAAAATAATACAAATACATAATTAGTTGACTTTTTGTGAAAAGTTAGCTGACAACAAACTTACGTGAGCTATATCCAAGGCAAAGGTGAGTAGGCGGGGATTGGTGAGACTTGGTTTGCGTGAACTTAAATACACAATGAATGAGCCAAACTCAAAATATTCCATTATTATGCTTAGCGATTTCTCGGCCCAATACTTAAACTTGACAACATTGGGATGATCGAGTTTGCGCATAATATCGATTTCGCGTAGAAAGTCATTGGTGACTTGGACAGTCTTCAGTTTTTTAATTGCCACCTGCTCTTTGGGTCGATCCTTATCATGATATTCGAGTTCACCGCGGTAAACGGTGCCATAGTGTCCCTGGCCAATCTTGTCCTTCTCACGATATATAACCTTGCAGTCATACAACTGCATCACCAGCGGCAAATCATGTGAATTGGCAAAGAACTCACTGCTCAGTCCAACAGTTCCACTGCACACAGCTTCAGCATCAACAATTCCATGGTGTAGTCCATTTGGTAAGCCATAGCCATTGACTAATACATTAAGCTCACCATTGCATTCATGCTCATCCTCGCCAGAATATTCGACTATTAGAAACAAACAAAAAGAATCAAAATACAAACAAATAAATTGCTTCTTTTTGATCATTTACTTACAAGGTTCCATTTCTGTTTCGGGCACATCGTAGTTTCGTTGTAAGCGTGTCTTAATCGCATTCAAGCGTGTGAAGATATCGTGATGACTGAACCGCTTGTCCGGATCATTGCTCCAGCCATCCATAATGGTGATGTACATCTCGTCTGGACATAGACGCTCATGCAGCGGCTTTAGTATGCCGCCATCTTTGGAACGATTGCGTTCGAGATCGCTTTGTTTCAGTTGATCTGAGGCAAACTGTCCGCGTGAGAAGATCTCATAAATGGTTGTTGCAAATGCCCAAAGCTGTGTGCTTGAGTCTTGTTTGGCTGACTCCAAGTTCTTGTAGTACTTAATTGGTATCCATGGCGAGCTAAAAGTAAAAGTACAATAAATCAAAAGTCATTCAGTTTTGGAACATTCAAGGTTACATACTCGGATTCTTTGTAGGGACGCGGATAGCCCGGATCACTGATTTTGGCATCAAGCACATATTTGTTGGGCTCATATTTGGTAACATATAGATTTGCACAGCGTATATAGCTGTGTATTATTTTATTATCCTCCAGATAGTGCATGCCTCGCACCAAACCATGCATAACATCCAGCAGACAGAACATGCTAATGTCACGATGCTCTTGCAAAAACTTATTCAATGGCCCATCTTTCGAGTACTCCATAACCATAGTATATGGCTTGGATAGTGTTAGACCATACAGTTTAATAAATTGTGGCGACTGTATAAGGCTCCATGTTTGTGCCATTTGCATAAATTCATGAAAATTTGCATCATTCTTCAACATCTTCATTGTGACGGGCACATCCTTGAACGCGCCCTGCTGTATCCAGTCGCCTCGCATTGTAAACACCTTGTCATCATCGCTGTGATTAATCGAGTCTGTATAATATGAGATTAAGTTTCAATATGTAAATATCAATATCAATATCAATATCAATAGCAATATAAGCTTACCTCGATACCATTGTAGGTCAGTATTTGGATTGAATATCTGTGGATTACGTCTTTGCAATTCTGCTCCACTCAATTCCGCATCAGTCTTTTTGGTTTTTAAGTTTTTCGGCAAGCAGAGCAACAACAACGGTGGCTTATCATATTTCGATGCCGGTATACGCATACGATCCGTGCTATCTGTGCGTATAAATTGCGCCAGCTCTGGCAGCTGATCAAAGGTATGCTCATCACTGTTGTAGGCTAACTTCCACTGTTTATCC
Organism: Scaptomyza cyrtandrae; assembly: GCA_035044605.1. Taxonomy (NCBI): domain Eukaryota; kingdom Metazoa; phylum Arthropoda; class Insecta; order Diptera; family Drosophilidae; genus Scaptomyza; species Scaptomyza cyrtandrae. The sequence goes on from JAWNNS010000639.1 coordinate 5,060,037, forward strand.
CTGCGTATGATCTTAAATGTTTCAGTTTGGCATCTCACATGATCGCTGTTTTTTGCCACACTAGAAATGGATTTTGAATGTGTTTAATAAGGATCAAACAAGGACCATAAACAAGTATCATACAAATGTTATTTGCTTACATTCTTGTATTGATATCTATATAGTATGTGTTGTACTCTCGATCGCATTGTCTTACTATATAGCTACCACACTTGTCGCCATTCTCATGCAGTTTCATGAAAGAGTAACCCCCACCAATGGGCCCATGACAATATAAACGATCCAGTTCCTCCAACGATGGTGTCTTATATGACGGACACAAGTCCTGCATCCATTTAACTGTCAATCTAAATGCCAAATGTAAAGCAAAGTTAGTTTTGTTCAACTGTTTAATGAAGTACATATAATTGATGGTTATAATACCTTATATATACGCCCATATAGGATATAAATGATTTCATTTCATGCTCGGTCTCGAAACGCATATGGTAGCCCTTGGGAAAGCCAACAATCTCCAATCGCACCACTTGGTCACTTTCCTTGTACAGCGAGAAAATATCTTCGACAACTGCGACAAGGCTCCACTGCAAGTTATTAATGAGAACAGAGAGAGAGAGAGAGAGAGAGATAGAGAGAGACGCAAACATATCAATAGAAAAGCTCCAACGCAAAAAAGTAAAAATGCAATTTTATAAAAACAGACAACAAATTGTATAGCAAAACATAGCGAGAGAAAGAGAGATAGATTGCTGATTGATGATGGCTTTTGCTGGTTGCATGCATAAAGGAAATGAAATAAGAAAATTGCAAATGAAGGGTAAAAAGTAAACAAGCAACCACAAAGTCTCTAGCTCTTATAGTCTCAGAGATCGACGCGTTCATACATACAGACAGACGGACATGGCTATATCGACTCGACTGTTGATGCTGATCAAGAATATATATACTTTATAAGGTCGGAGATGCTTCCTTCTGCCTGTTACATACTTTTGCACAAAACAATTATACCCTTTTTTCCCATTTTTAATGGGATCAGGGTATAACAAACAAACAAAAACAATTTTACGAAAATCAAACATGTTTCTGGCGATGCGTTACACAAATCTTTGTTAAGAGACACAGAATCGCGTACCCCCTGGCAGGGTGACCTCTTTGCCCTTTATGGTACAATACATATTGCCTATGACCGGATGCCGTGCCAATTTGCCGGACGTCACGTTAAGTGTGCATGGATGAGGAGCGCCTGTCAAATGCAACGAATTCTACGTACCTTAAGCGTTGCTTCTGATGTGACCCGTGCGACTTTGAGGCCTGGTTCGGGTGAATCGTGAAACCATAGACGCACATAGACGGGTATCGAGTTGGGCTGTTGCTGTGACATGGTCCTGTTGCGACGTAGCGGCAGTTGATTAAGTTGTTGCTGCTGACCCGGTCGAATGTGTAGCGTGTGTGTATCACTGCCGCTATCATTGCGCTGATTGGCGGTCACCGTTGTGGAGAGCGTTGTACTGGAGCCGGTGACTAGTGTGTGTGTCGAACTGCTGCCGATGCTGCCATTGCCTCCTTTGCCAAGCAATGGCAGTGGTGGCTCCGTTGTCGATTCGTTGGGAAAATACTCAACAGTCGCCTTAAACTGTTCAATTAGATAGCTGGGAGCCAGATGACATATTTGATGCACATAATGCCATTTAAGGCTATCGACGTTCGGCTGACTGCTGCTCACGCTTCGAAAGTTGCGAATGATTTCGGACCGTACAAAGATGCGATGGGCACGCCACAAGCTGCGCGGCAAATATGATTTATAGGCCTTTTCAATGGACCGTGTTTGCAGCTGTTGCTCCTCGTTGTCGATTAGCATGTCCATGACGGCCAGTCCCATTACCATGTTCTTGTGCTCCGGATAACGTATTTCAGTAATTTGCTCGTGCAGCATATCGTATCGCATTTGATGATACAAATACTTGTGGCAGTGACTATCTATCACTGATAGACGATCCAATTCCGGAACGCGAAAACGCAAACGAAATGAGTAGGGTACATTACAGCTTAAATGCTCCCCAGGCAGTTGCCATTTGTGCTTGACCGTTGTCAGAGTGTTACCGCTGCTTGTACCCTTACCATTGCTATGCTCTCGTATGCCAAAGAGTAGCACCGCTGTGGGCAGCACATCCATTTGGCGGCACATTGTTGTGCATATCTCCTCGCAGTTTAACAATGGCGAGAATTTAGCATAGTCTCTTTTGAGATAATTCCAGACGTGTATAAGCCCATCGTTCGCAATATTTTGACTGGAGCTGCCGCTTTGAAGAGACGCTGTTGCCAAGCTGGCGCTGTCAGCCAATGAGTTGCGTCCGCTGCTGCTGTCGTCCATTGTGCCGGCTGTGCCTGTGGTGCCAGCTGCCAGCTGGCAGTTGCCGACGCCTGCAGAAAGCAGACGTAAGCAACGCTTACAAGTTCCCAAAATTACAATGAATTGAATATTATATGGTTTTTTTTTTTTGCCAAAAATGCACAGCCACAACACCAAAACAAAACAATTGTATGATATCAAGTTTTCGCCTATTTTAGGCTTAGTTCGTGTCTTATTCGATGCCTCATCAATGCACTATTTTATTTTTATAACAATTGTGCACTTATTTTCAATTCAGACTAACTACGTTGCGCAAAACAAGTAAACACAGCCAGTTGGAAAAAAAATAGATTTTTTTTTTACCATTGATTGTCTTGTATAGTTATTTTAGTCAACCCAAAAATATCGATAACTTGTTGCAGCGCTGTGCGATTTAACAACACTCTTCGTATTTGTTGTCAGTAAGTTGGCAGCTCTACAACACCACTGTCACTATTCATTTATATAACCTCAAAAACTACAAATTACAAGTTTCGGGCGAGAAAAAAAATAGTATATTTTGTGCGTATGCAAATTTATTAAAAACTTGACTTAAACCCATAACCAAAATAGAGCAGCGATGTCCGACTTCGAAAGCCAAACCGACAATAATAAGGAACTGCAGGAGTTCCTTATGATTGAAAAGCAAAAGGCACAGGTTAATGAACAGGTACGAAAAGAATAATACAATCAATACAAATTACATGATGTAGAAAAGTAATTAATAAACATGTATTTAATTCGATGACTATCTGATAGATACACGAGTTCCATGGCATCTGCTGGGAGAAATGCATTGGAAAGCCAAGCACTAAACTTGACCATGCCACAGAGACGTGCCTGAGCAATTGTGTGGATCGCTTTATTGACACCTCCTTGCTGATAACACAGCGATTTGCCCAGATTTTACAGAAGCAGAGTTCCGGTGGCATGTAGACCATTAAGTTATCCCAATTAGTTACCGCTCTACAGCACAACCAACAGCAACAATACCAACACAAATTTGGACTTTGTATTAACTGCCAGCTGCAACTGGAGCCGATGTTCCATGTTCAACATATATATTCTAAAATTACCTTGTAAGACGTTAATGTAGCGTTCAATCTGGACAAATTTGTTATCTGGTGCTAAATTTGTTATCTCTGCGTGCTAGCTAGCGACAATACGAAAAATTTCAACTACAACATAGTATAATAATGTACTGTATATTGTTTTTGTTTGGTTCTTCGAAGGTCGAATGTTTGTTAAAACATAAATAAACATTACAAAAAAAATATAAACTTCTGCTTATTGTTCTATTTTTATATTTATAACTACTGTTCAGCTTTTTGCTGCTGCTGCTGCTGCTTTCTCAGCTGACGGTACAGATCGACCATTTTGTTGCGCTCCCCTTCAAGCATGTTGCGTGTGGCAGCAGGCAAATCCTTACGCTTGCCTTTCATCTGCAGCTTTGTGGGTTTTTTCTGATCAGCGGCATTCTTTTTGCTCGCCGCATTACTTTTCTGCGCCTCTGAATCCATCTTCACTTCCTCTGTGTTCATCAACGATTTGAGCAATAGATTCGATTTGCGTCCAGGCCTGGGCACAGTCTCATTTTTGCTTGCCTTCCGCGGCAGCGTCTTTATCGTTGGCGGCGCATGCACTGTCTCACCAAATTTGAACACATCACGTTTATATTCTGTAATCGGTGCGTCCTGTTAACAATTCAATGTGTGAATATAAATGAGAACAGCAAATGAAATTTCGGCTTACCTGTTCTTGCTGTTGTTTGTCTTCTTCGTCGGCTTCTTTGCAGGCACGTTTGATGAGCTCCCTGCGAGTCTTAGCGTCTATGCCAGGCTTAACAATGGCATTCGTTTTTTTGCGACCATTTTTGAGGTTGTGACGCTCCTTTTGCTTTTGCTTTAGCAGCTCATCGATCTCGTTTTTGGGGCGCTTTTGTAATATTATTTCGCCGGTTGTCGGATTGCGTATAATGTTGACACCATATTTGGCCTCATATTGTGCCTCTCGCACAGATGCGCTAGTTATTCGATTTACACGCCGTAGATACTCTTCATTTGATTCGTCGTTAAATTGCTTAATATTCACGTTCTTTTTACTGCGTGCTGCAGCAGCAGTTGCTGCTATTACCTTTTTCGAGCCAGTCACTTTGGGCTTATCCTCTTTGCCTATTTCACCTATCTTTAATTTTTTGCCTGCCTTGGCAGCGTCGGCCAGTTTTTTAAACTGTTGGAAATTGTGCGATGCACGCTGCTCATCATTTTGCGTCGGTGGATTGTTTGTGACATTGGACAATCTGAAGTTGTTAAATGTGTTTTTTATATATAATTGATGAAACAGGTGTTGATTATACATACTTCTTTTCCTTTTGTTCAAGTTGCTTAAGTGGATCACGTACGCCATGATGTTTACGCACTGGAATTTTACGTTTCCTTGCCATTATTTACAAAAATCAACGTCAACTCGCGCTCACGTTTTCTTCAACATCGACAACAGCTGTTTGTGGTTGCGGTTTGTCCACTCATTTCGAAAATAGAAGCGATTATTTTGAGCAGCGATAAGAACGCAGGAATGATAGAAAATAAAAGTTTCATGATAAAGAGGATCCATCCGTGTTTAAATTTGTTTTGTTTCTATTTGTCTGCAACGGGGAAATGTTAATTTAATTTGTTTGCGTTTTAATTTAACACATATCGCAATCAAAAGCTATCGAAAAAGTAACGGCCAAAATTGCTCCTGCAAACATCGATATATTCGATACCGGGCCGGCGTTTTATCGAAGGGGTTTTAAGAAAAAAACTAATTGAAAATCATAGTTCCACATGTATAAATTACCTTAATAAGCAAATAATGTATAATGAATGCAATCTTTTTTTTTAAATCGTAGTTGCATGGCTACATAGAACGTTTGTGCTTAAAATCACACATAAAGTTGTACATACGCTGGTGTATAATTGTATGTTTGCTGCATTTGCCGTATGCTCGCACTGCAAATGCAACGCGCATGCGCCGATTATGCGAGGCAGGCAAGCAGGCAGCCACAGTCAGCAGCCAAGTAACTTGCGAGCTTATAAGAGAGCAGAAAATCGTAATATATTCAACGTGCTTCATGCTAAACGCAAACAGTAATTTATTTATATTTAACATAAAATGCTCGAGGCCTGTGCCAAACGAATGTCCTATGACGAGTAAGCGTGTATGTAAAACAAAATTGTGATTTTTTCCACCGATAGTGACAATATTTTGAAACTCATATGCAATTCGCATTGACAATTGAATGCGGAAAATAGTGTGTACATACATATGTATGCATGTCACACATACATACAAATACATGTGTACAAGTAAAAACAGGGGAAAATAAAACGGTCCCGTTGTGCGTGCTTCTATTTTTTCATCTATTTTTTTTATTACATATATGTATGTTAGAGCATACATATCTATTATGTATACTTACATGTGCATACATGTCGTTATGGACAAGGGATGTTACTTTAAAATGAATAGTGATTTGTGAACTGGCATCGACCAGTAAGCAAAGTAAGCAAATAATCAAATACATACTATGTAACACAAATGCACGTACAAACGTACATTAGTATCTCTACATACATACATACACATATATTTTTATATATGCTTTTACATGTTTGTTTGTATGTGTGTGCGTGTGTGTGTGTGTGTTTTTTTTTTTTTTTTTTTTTGGATGCGCCACGGATGTGAAAATCTTCTAAAGATACAAGGGGCCCGGGCCACCTGCATGCACGATTCAAAGACAACGTCAATGCCTACGTACTAAACTCATCCCCCCCCACACACACCCCCACGCCCGGCGGTATCACCGCAAAGTATTACTTCACCGGGGTGGGTTGCCTAACTAGGCACTCTCCGTCACTCGCATAATCTCAGATCCCTCTGTATGCTTATGATGAGCTGGCGGACATCTCTCCAGTGCGACGGAGACTCCGTCGTCCGTGTGTGTGTGTGTGTGTAATGTAACGTGTCAGCCGCAGCATCAGCTGCCACCGCAGCATCAGTGAGCTCATAACGGTTCGCCAAAACCTTTTGTCCAACTTTTTGTTCGTGAGTGAAAAAGTTTCTTTATGTATATATATATATATACATATGTACATGTACAGCATAATCGTAGATTTATACATATATGTGTTACAAACATACATTCAATGCTATATTTAACAATTAAAATTTACACCTTACATGATTTTTGCTTTCGATCCTTTTAAGCATTATAAAATGTTTTACTATGTGCTGGCATTCATATACCCTTTCGTTCGATAACATATTCAAAAGAATATTAACTATTTATAAAGTCTACATTTGGGGTTTTTATAATCTGAGAAAAAAAAATCTATTTACATCCATCTTAATTGATTACTGATGAAACGATAACGTTGAGAAGCTTAACCGCCGCCGCACGCGTTAATCTTTTTTTTGTTTTTTGTTGTTAATAATTAAAATGAATACGCTCGTAAGATTGTAAGTTGGTTGCGTTCCCGTAAGAAACACATGTAAATAGACAAAGACATTTGTATCGGATTAATCTAAAAATAACGTACATAAATGCAAAAGGAGGATAAATAAAAATAAAATAAATACATAAAAAGATTTGCATACGTTTTGTCAGCGCTTTTATTGCTCTCAATTTTGCACAGATTAATCTATATATACATATTAACGTATGCTATATACATATGTTGGTAAACATATGTACATATAAACAACTTATCAATTAATTATTAACACTTGTGTGTACATAAATAATAGGCTTTAATGATTGGGTCACACTAACTAAAACCAAAGTCCAATTACGGTCGTCAAGGTCAACCCCCCCACCCCCCCTCCTCATTCCCACCCTTAAAAATTGTATCGGTTTCGCTTGGCAACTCTTCAAAAATGGAGTGTTGAACGCATCAATTATGTATGTATGTATGCCTATTAAATATTGTGCTAGGTAATCGTCTAATGCCATTTCGAGCTCCCTTTTTGAATTTGGTTTCGAAGGCATAACGGTATTTCGTTCAGTCAGCGTCCAAACTTTGTGCTTGATCTTCTCTTTGGCTTTCTTCCTTAAAGATCTAACACAAATATACATATTTAACGAACTTAAGACTCACTTCAAAGTTAAAACCGTTTGCTTGGCTTAATACTGCTCCAAATACTAGATCCGGTAAGCAGGAACCTCTCGCTAAAAGCAACCTTTTCAATTCCTAACAATTGACACGCGAAACAAATTGGCCACATTTAAGAGATATCATTTGTAAATTCACATTGTCTGTCATAATTGAACGAAAGGAGAACAGTGAAACGGTAATTGTTTTGGGAAACGTTGGCAATCAATCGTGCTGTTAGGCACACGACAGGATATGATGGCAGTTATCGTCATGCAATGCCAAAAGTACCAGTACAAGGTGAATGAACCTAACCGCTACTGCCACACATACACTCACACACACATATATATATAAGACATGCATTTGTGGTCAAGAACGCTTTCGCATTGCTTTTTATTATTGCACAGCTAAGTGCAATTTAGTTAATGTGGTAAATAATACCAATAAAGCAGCGGTCGGGGAAACGGGGTAAATTACCCCAAATGGGATAAAATGAAATTTTTGGGGGTAAAAATGAAACTTGTGAGTAAAAAGTATATATTTTTACGGCCAGTTTCGATGATATTGGCCTGCAAGTTCAGCCAAGGGCTAGCATAACTTTAGGCTCTATCTTTAAAATGCTATTAAAAATTAAGTTGTTTGAAGTTTTTTTTATAATAGTTTGCATACTTTTTGGCAGTTTGCTATTGAATTCGCCTGGTACTCGGGGCTGGTATCGGTGTACACTCACAAAAATTTCATTTTTATCCCTCAAAAATTTAATTTTTACCTCATTTGGGGCCTTTACCCCGGTTCCCCGACCGTTGCGCTAAGGGGTTATATCAACTTAAACCAAAATATTTTGGGTAATGATTGAAAAAGATCAACGACCGCTCGCCCGACTATAAAGTTAAGGTAGATTCTGATTGTGCGTTTATTAAATTATTATTTAGCCTACTTTTAGGCTTGCATTTAATAAACAGTGCTTGTGAGTTCAAGATTTTGAACTTGATAATCCGGGACTAGATAAACTGAATACAAAGTATTTTAAAGGTAGTTTTAAATCTTTGTTTTTATTCAAATTCCTCAAAGATCTTCAAACGATCCAATTAAATCGAAAAATACCCAACAAATCAGCTGCTTGCAATAAGAAATTACCTCGCTGAACAAGTGAGAAACAAAATGGTTGAGCGTGGCGCTCGCAAAACAGTGTTGCCAATATCAACTTATTTAAAATTAAACTAAAGTTTAAATATGTGTATTTGGTGTGAAGAATTTTAGACTTTCTCTTGTTAAGATAAGTTATAAAAGTTATTATTAAATGTTATTGGTAATTGTAAAAATAAAAAAATTTAAATCGCAACTGGCAATACTGTTCATTAAGGGTCTTTCTCGCTTTGCGCTCATTCTCGCTCTCGCTCTCTCAGTTGGTTCATGGTGTGAGTGTGTGTGGGTGGGCGGAAGAGAGTGGGGAGTGGGGAGGGGGGGGGGGGTAGCTGGTGCGACGCGGTTGGAACTCAGAAGCATATTCAAAACAGGAGTCGCTTAGCAGTAATAATAGTATTCCTGCAATGCTCAGACGCGCGTGAGGCAATCAGCAATTGTTTCGTTTCGCTAACGTATGTATGTATGTGTGTACGTATGTTTGTACACTTGAAGAGCTATTTAAAAGCTAGACGGATCAAAGTTAAATATGTACATTTTCTTTAATATCTGCCCAAATATCAACACATGCATATGTATTCAAAATCTATATTATATGTGCGAGCGCAAAAAATTAACGAAAAATTCAAAAGAGATTTTGCTGAAATAGCGCAAAAAGAGGCAAAGAATTTATGTATGTACATATGTATGTACGAATGTATGTATGTATGTATGCATATAGACGATACAGAGACATCAGTAGACGGTAGACGACAGACAGGCGGATACCAGGAACCAGACAATAGCCGCCGTGTTAGCGACACAAAACATTTTTGTTTTTGGGCGACACCAAAAAAACATTTTCGAAAGCACAATTTTAGTTTTTGATTCATTTGGCTTTCAAACACAAATAAGCACAAATGTACATAATTAAATCAGTGGAAAAAATGAAATAGTTTTCGGTTTTATAATAAGACTATTATTATTATATTTGGTTTCTGGTTTTTTTTTTTGATTTTTTTTACAGATGTGCCGACCGAAGCGACTGTCAGTTTGAATTAAACATGAACTAATTAAATGAAATCGATTCGATTCGATTCTTAATCTGCTCAAGCGTGCCTAAAATTAACATACAACACACATCCAACAACAGCAACAACAACAACAACAACATGTGTCAATCATAGTGAATAAGTTAAATGTTTAAAAGACGTTTAAATCCAAATTGAATTATTCAATGTAAACGACAACTGCCCACAGAATAAAAAAAGAAGAAGAAAAACCAAGAAGAAGAAGAAGAAGAATTGCCTACGCCAAAATACAAAATAAATTAACTACTGCAAAAAACATATAGTATATAACTAAAAAAATTAATTACAAATCGAATGCACTTCTTATTATATACATATACATATATATAGAAATATACATATATATAAATATATATATATGTATATATATATAAATTTGAACTAAACAAAACCCACACACAAAAGACATGCATATTAAAAAAGAAACGTACATAGTACATTAATAAATATATATATATATATGTATATATAGAAGCTTATAAACATAAAAACTTTTCGTATAAACGCCATAAAAGATCTATATACAGTGATATTAAGAGTTTAACGACATTTAAAATCCCCAAAAGCGAAGCTAAAACAATAACAATTAATACAAACCACAATTCGTAAAACATTAACTAAATAATCATAATACAACAACAACAAAACAAAAGCTACAAAATGCCAGTGAAAAAGCAAGGTAAGCTATATCAACTTGAGTTTATTTTGGTTACTTTTGTTTACCGAAAACAAAAGGCCCTTTAACCTTCAACTAGTAATCGATAATAATCGAATAAGACTTGGTTATTAAACATTTTTAAATAATTTACCTTAGAATGAACAAATTGAATGAAAAGAAAAGTTTAATGTCTTATTCCCCAAATTTATTGACCAAGGGTAAACAAATGTAAGTTTTTTTTATACCCTGATCCCATTAAAATTGGGAAAAAAGGGTATAATGGTTTTGTGCAAAAGTATGTAACGGGCAGAAGGAAGCATCTCCGACCTTATAAAGTATATATATTCTTGATCAGCATCAACAGCCGAGTCGATATAGCCATGTCCGTCTGTCCGTCCGTCCGTCCGTCCGTATGTATCTTATACTATAAGAGCTAGAGACTCCAGATTTGGAAGTTAAGCTCGCCTAGTCCCTAGGCAGTACAAGTTTGTTTTCGATTTTCGATAACTCATCCCGTTTCCGATATACACATGGGATCGATAACAATAAAACCTTGAATTTTGAAAACTTTGAGATAGCATTAGAAATATTTAACAAAATAATGACAATCTGTGAAATTTTTATTGAAATCGGTTAAGAAACACCGGAGATATGGGACATTGAAGTTGTGTATGCAGTATGTGCGTACATACAAACACACATACTTGCAAACACTGACTGTACGCGTAAGGTATAGGGATCAGGGTATCGTCTAGTCGGGATTTCTCGACTAGAGCCTTCTTACTTGTTTTATTTGTTTTTGTAATGAAACAGTTGAAACCGGGAACATTTTCAAGTATACACGTAGATATTATTGAGCAGATCAAAAAGTCAAGTCGATTTGGTCATGTCTATGACCACATAAACTCTTCGAAGCCACAAACAAATAATGTTTGCTTAAAATTATCGATTACTTGATACGTTTCCGAGACACGCGCTTGATCGATAACAATAAAGACTGGCTATATATGACTTAGACGTTAAATTGATCAACTTTCGAAGTTTCATTAAATTCTGTCATACAACATTGAAGTTATTGATGATTAAACTTTACTGAAGTTTGAAATAATAAATGCACACACACACACACACACATACACAGATTGAAAGTAGTCGTAAAGTCTAGGGCTAAGAATGGTATCTGGTAGTCAAGCTTTCTCAAGCCAGAGCCTTACTTGTTTAGTTTACCTAACTACTATTTTATTTTCAGGGATTGGTTTAAAAAATATATATGTTCCGGGCCCATGCATGCATGAACTAGACACAAGTTTTGACCAATTGTTCTACTTAATCCACTTAATCCTAACAACTTTGCAAATTCTTTTGGGGGTATAAGAAAAGAAACTCGATTAAAATCTTCTATTAAAAACATAGTTCTTAAAGCAGTTACAATCACATCCAATGTGCATTGCACCAAAACTGAGCACAATAAATGGTAGGAAAGAAAAGAAAAAAAAAACCCCGAAACAAAAACAGAACTAAAGGAATAATATAGAAAAACTGGCAAGCGATGCCAAACAAAATTTGAAATGGGCAATAAATGAAGGTCAACATAAGCACATGTGACACGTTTGTGTGCAAAAAATTATATGCAAGCTTACATGATATGTGTATGTTTGATATATGTATGTACTATATATATATATATATGTGTGTGTCATCAATTTGTTTGCACGGACTTTATGGCAATGTCATCCAGGTTATCTGTGCGCTGACCCCAAAACAAAAACATTCATAAATCCGAACAGAAAATGAAAATGAAACTGACAAAAAAAACAACAACAAGAACAACAAGAACAAAAAAGGAAAAGCTGTAGCATAGCACAAAAGGTAGCACAGTTGGAAGAGACACGGTTAACAAGCAGGGCGGACCGGACCACTAATTTTGCTTTATGGTCTTTTTTCAATCGTTATTGATTTATTGAACTAGTTGAGGGTGTTTGTGGCACACGTTTGTATGGCCTTTTTTTTTGTATGAATGGGCAGTACGACGCCGTCTCCGTATCGAGAAAGTGCTGCTGCTGTAACATGGACGAATCGGATACGGATTCGGATAGGGACAAGAGCAGTGATCCCAATGTGGAGCTACTTAGCAGCGATGAGAAATCCTTTCATGACGATGACGATGACGATGTCGATTCATCGCCCGTAGACGACAAAGACGATGTTGATGATGATGATTATGATAACAATTCGGATATGGGTGAACCAATTGGGCAAATCGATCAAACGGAATCCCAGATCGAACAACAACACTTGCTTGTCGTGCTCACACATACGGAAGCCATACAAGTACAACCAATCGATGATGATGATGATGATGATGATGTTGCAACCAGCAACATAGGTTTACAGCAACAGCCGCAAATAGTTTCCAAGTTCACGGAAAATGTTCGCGAGTCCGTTGAAACCTTTTACTCGGCACAGGATCTGCTTGAATATGGGCATATGTTGTCATCGGGAGCGGAGCAACGTACTCCGGACGTCGAATCCGGCTACTTTGACAAGTCGGAGAGTGATGATGTGTCGCATGAGGATGTTGAGGCACAATCCGGCAGCTTGCGACGACCCAAGGGAACTAAAACGTTGCCGTTGCTATCTAGCAGTCAAGCTTTGGCATCAGCCACATCCAGTAGCTCGGAGAGTCTTCGCATTGAGTTGAGTCGCTTTTGCAGCTCGATGGAAGCGTTTGACCGTGACCAACAACAACAACAATCACAACGAAAACTGGAACTGGAACAGGAGCAGGAAGAGGAGGAGCACGATCTTCTAGATGAACAGCCAATAGGCATAGCTACACTAGCTGAAGAGGATTTGAAAACGGCTCAACGTTTTATTGAGAAACAAAGTGAGCAGGGCAAAATGGAATCAGGAATCAATCAGTTTCAAATATGACATTAATAGTACCTTTATCAAAGCTTAGTCAAAGAGTTTGTTACTACATTTTTAAGAACAAATTCAATTCTTTATTTTTCACATTTATAATGAATTTCTTTACTTTACCTTTTTGTGTGTTTTACAGAAGCTCATCGAGCCCTTGAACTGCTCGAGGATTATCATGCACGTCTGTCGGAGCCACAGGATCGTGCCTTGCGTATTGCAATCGAACGGGTTATCCGCATTTTTAAATCACGCTTATTTCAAGCGCTACTTGGTAAGTATTCAATATATATATCTATCACTCACATAGAAAATCAAATCGGAAAGCATACGCAGGCTCAAATATTTCGAAAAATCTTTTGTATGTAACTTTTTCAATCAACTCCAATTGGGGAGATGCTGTACTTCGTTTGATTAGGCTCAAATTTATTTCCCTTAGAGAAGGTTTATACAAGAATACATGGAAAAATTGTATGATATGGTATTGTATTGTAAACCTCAAATTGATGTGAATTAGATTCTTTTCCTGTATTCCCCACGTCATCTTCTTTTAAAGATAATCCTATTCTTAAATTTCGTATTTGAATGCAAAATGTGATCTACTTAAAATGAGAACAAGACAACAACCAAAAAACAACATCATAACTCTTGTCAAGTCATTTTATGGTATTCATATTTTCAAGTTGTTCAAATGCTTTGGCTTTTTAGCTGACGATGCAGTCGGATCGAATTGGATCCATTCAAATTTGTGTGTATATACTTCAAGTGGCAGACGTTGCATAAACAAAACTGTTGCCCCCCTTTTCCAACAACACATTGTATATAAATTTGTTTCTATATGGTGGTATCTATATGAAATGTAAATGTATGCTCTAAAAGTTTCTTGATAACAACTTTGTCTCTGACACGATGAGTTTATTGTACGATTCAAATGTGCAGAAACTTGAATGAATTCAGTGCATTGGAATTTTTCAACATTTAGGCCACTTAATGGAAAACTGTCGTGCGCACTTTGCACTTTCCTCCCCTTTCGTTACCACTACACTTCGACAAATATTCTAAAAGTTTGACCTAAAAACTTTTTCTTATGCCATCCTCTAACTGTTCGTAACAACATCGTATCATTTCCGCAAGGCGAATGCCGTTACTTTTAGTATCTAACTAAAATTAATTATACGACTTGCAAATAAATTCTGCATTTCAAAACTTTTCCGATAGTTCACTGACGTGCAAACAAATATCCGAGCAAGATAAAGTAATCGAGTGGTTTTTTTTTATAAAACTATTTAATGTTTTTATACTTTGCTTGAACTAATACTCTTTTCTCTCATCGTATTCAAATTACAGATATACAGGAATTCTATGAATTAACATTGTTGGATGACTCAAAGAGCATACAACAAAAGACCGCCGAGACTTTACAAATTGCGACCAAGTGGGAAAAGGATGGACAGGTCACAAAGATAGCCGATGTAAGTTTGTGTTCAAGTTAAGTGAAAGTATCCAAATAATATAGAATTATAGATATACACGTATACACGTATATAAATGTACATAGTTTGTATGTTGTGAATAGTCAAATAGATTGAGTTCGAGCTCGCAGCTTGTAACACTCTCGCACAAGTGTTGGAAAACAAGACCAAATAGTGTCGAACAACGATGTGTGTGTTTGTATAACAAAAACTCAATGATCCCTGCAGTACTGGGCACTAGTTCGTGGGTGGTGAAATAACTGCCCACCTACCTTAAACCTTCACCTTAAACTTGTAAACCGGAACGCCATTTTAGAAGAAACTTAAAATTAACTTCAGCTTTAATTATATATATAATATTATATTATAACTGTTTTTCATTATTAGATATTCTTCATTTTTTTGCCTTCAGCGACCAATGAGCTTAAGTGTGACCAGTCATCCTCAAGGTTTAGAAGAAAACAAGTAAGAAGGCGAAAAAACCCGACTAGACGATACCCTGAACCCTATAATTTACGTGTACAGTCAGTGCTTGCAGTTATGTGTGTGTGTGTATGTACGCACATACTGCATACTCAAATTCAATGTTCCATATCTCCGCTGTTTCTGAACCGATTTTATTAAAAATTTCACAGAGTGTCATTATTTCGCTTAATGTCTTAAATGTTATCTCAAAGTATTCAAAATTCAAATTTTGTTGTTATCGATCCCACGTGTATATCGTAAACGGAAAGTGTTATCGAAAATCGAAAACAAACTTAAGTTCCAAATCTGGAGTCTCTAGCTTTTATAGTTCATACATACAGACAGGCAGACGGACGGACGGACGGACGGACGGACGGACGGTCAGACGGACATGACTATATCGACTCGACTGTTGATGCTGATCAAGAATATATATACTTTATGGGGTCGGAGATGCTTCCTTCTGCCTGTTATATACTTTTGCACACAACCATTATACCCCTTTTACACATTTTCAATGGGATCAGGGTATAAAAAACATTAAAAATGTTCATGTTTAAGTTTACCTTGGCGGGACTTTAGCCTAAGATTGTATTGATCTGGAAGTAGTGGAGTAGGTAGAAGTAGTTCAAGCATGGCCAATCGCCGCTATCAGTACTGCTCGGATGCTATTGATATTTGTTTTTGCTGTCATTTCGTGCGTGCAATTTGTTATGTTCAAGCCTCTCTCTCTCTCTCTCTCTCTCTCTCTCTCTCTCTCTGTGCGTGTGTGTGTGTGTGTGTGTGCGTAGCAATTGTTAAGAACAATAAATTAATTATTTGTGTTGTTGACCCATCTCCGCCCCTCTTAAAAGTCGCGTGTCTAAACTTATTTTCAATGAGGCAAATTTAAACAAGTAAGAAGGCTCTAGTCGAGAAATCCCGACTAGACGATACCCTGATCCCTATACCTTACGCGTACAGTCAGTGTTTGCAAGTATGTGTGTTTGTATGTACGCACATACTGCATACTGCATACACAACTTCAATGTCCCATATCTCCGGTGTTTCTTAACCGATTTTAATAAAAATTTCACAGATTGTTATTATTTTGATTATTAATTTAAATGCCATCTAAAGATTTTTCAAATTCAAGATTTTGTTGTTATCGATCCCATGTGTATATCGAAAACGGGATGAGTTATCGAAAATCGAAAACAAACTTGTACTGCCTAGGGATTAGGCGAGCTTAAGTTCGAAATCTGGAGTCTCTAGCTCTTATAGTCTCTGAGATCGGTTGGCTCATACATACGGACAGACGGACAGACGGACAGACAGACGGACAGACGGACAGACGGACGGACAGACGGACATGGCTATATCGACTCGGCTGTTGATCCTGATCAAGAATATATATACTTTATGGGGTCGGAGATGCTTCCTTCTGCCCGTTACATACTTTTGCACAACTTCATGATACCCTTATTTCCCATTTTTAATGGGATCAGGGTATAAAAAAATGTCTTTAATTATACCCTGATCCCATTAAAAATGGGAAAAAAGGGTATAATGGTTTTGTGCAAAAGTATGTAACGGGCAGAAGGAAGCTTCTCCGACCCCATAAACTATATATATTCTTGATCAGCATCAACAGCCGAGTCGATATAGCCATGTCCGTCTGTCCGTCCGTCCGTCTGTCCGTCTGTCTGTCTGTCCGTCTGTCCGTCCGCCCGTATGTATGAGCCAACCGATCTCAGAGACTATAAGAGCTAGAGACTCCAGATTTCGAACTTAAGCTCGTCTAATCCCTAGGCAGTACAAGTTTGTTTTCGATTTTCGATAACTCATCCCGTTTTTGATATACACATGGGATCGATAACAACAAAATCTTGAATTTTGAAAACTTTGAGATGGTATTTGAAATAATGAACAAAATAATGACAATCTGTGAAATTTTTGTTAAAACGGTTGAGGAACACCGGAGATATGGAACCTTGAAGTTGTGTATGCAGTATGCAGTATGTGCGTACATACAAACACACATACTTGCAAACACTGACTGTACGCGTAAGGTATAGGGATCAGGGTATCGTCTAGTCGGGATTTCTCGACTAGAGCCTTCTTGTTTTCTTTTAAGATACATTGTTATCAAAACATTACATCATTTACATACATAGTACTTACGTATGTACTTACATGCATTTTATTTTTGTCGGCTTTATTTATTGTTCTTCTTTTCTTTTGCCAACATATATAGATATACAATATAGACCATATATATACATATATACTCTTTATCATAACAGCTAAACAAACAATAACATCTAAAACTCTTTTTTCATGCTCTGTCTCTCTCTCTCTCTCTCTCTATCTCTCTCTCTATATATACATATATATGTTATATTTAATCTTAACCTACGCTATGCAGTTTATAAAAACATCCAATCTTAATCGCAATTGCGCCTATGAATTTAACAACGATGCCACAAATCCCAATCCAAGTTCAAATCTTAATCAAAACTTGAATGCGGTTGCGCATGCCGAGGCCTTGAGCAGAACGTTTAAAAATGAATTGGAAGAGATTTTGGTAAGCACATTAAAATCCATTCACAATCTTTCAGTCTTTCCATTTATCACTTACAAAATACTGCCACAAATATCAATCAATATAAAATCTATCTCACATTTAACAATCTCAATATATATGCGAACTATGTGTGAGTGAGTGTGTGTGTGTGTGTGGGTGGGTGGGTGGGTGTGTGTATCTATCTATACGTGAACTTAACTTAAATTATTTCGATTTCATCTAAATACTATACATAACTGTCTAAAAATAACGGATATAATTGCTACGAAGCTTAAAAGTGATTGATTGCATTGTATCCGATCGATACAGAAAGTAATCAGACATGTAATCGATTCTTATCGATTATTGCTACGTTAATTTGCACATAATACATGTTCAAAGTAAATACACACACACATAGTTGGTAATCAATTTTATTAAGCACACATACATTATAACAATTTATTTTTATTTTTGTCACATTAGCTTAACTGCTTTTGCTTCGTGCTCAAAGTCGTTAACGTTGTTTCTGATGCCAGTCTGCGTTTTTGGGCAATTTGTGTTAGAGAGATTGTCAAAGGTAATCACCATGATTTGTGCTTGGTTCAGTGGCCAACAACGTATGACGTCTATCCACTTGTCTCATCTCAAGGCATACATACTCCTCCCTCAAAACAAAACAACCGATTATCAAACACCTTGTAAGACATGACTAAGCCTGCCTTAAACCCAAAAATAAAAAATTAACTTGAAGATAGTCAAGAACTTTCCAAAAGTCATAACATTAAGGACTGCGCGATGACTGATGAGTGATAAACGATAAGCAATGAACGATGACCGATGACCGATGACTGATTACTAAGTAATGGGTGATGGTTTATTTTGGCGCCAGTTCACAAACAACTTGAGTTAGGTAAATTCATAGAAGTATATCAATCTGAATCTCTTACAAAAATGATGTATTGGTTATTGTGTGCTTTCAATCGTAAGGCAAACGATTTTCAAAATTATAAAAGTGTTGGGCTACAAATGTATTTTAAGGGTTTCGTTTCAGATTTTCAATCAATTACCCATATTGTAAGATATAGTATATTAGGTTTATTCTTAAAATCAAGATTTTAAGTTGAGTTGAAATGTTGCAATCAATTTTTTACAACAGCTCCAAGAAGAGCGTTGCCAACACACACGCCGAACAGATACGACACGACACGACACGACACGACATGACACGAGACGACACGACATGACACGACACGACTCACTATCACTGGACAGGCTGTCTAAAATGGCCTATTAAGATGTAAGCAAAATGTGTTCTTATTGGAATACATGTACCCAACAACAACTTGTTCTTGCCAAGCAGTATTTTTCACATTATTTAAATACCATGTACATATATATATATATATATATGTACGTAAGTTGCTGTGGCATTGCGTGAGCATAAGAGCGTAACGTTTAAATCAGTATGCTGCTGCTCGTTTTCCATCGAGGAAATGGGCAAGTGGACTAGGCAAGTGTCAAAACGCTTGAGTCGGGTCAATTTCAGAGGTTATGTTTTTAACTGTAGTTGCAGAAAGCTATGATTGCTCTTTTCTCACCTGCTCTCACATTTATACTAACACTCTCTCTCTCTCAGCCGTCTCTATCTATCCCTGTTTTTTTTTGTTTTGTCCATCAATTAGGCCTGTTTGTGTATAGGTTTTGTAGTATGTAACCAGGCAACCGTTCCACACACACACACACACACATACACGTGCACGAGTCGTGGGCAGCACTTTAAATTTGATAAGGACTAGAAATGTTTGGGCGTCGTGTTTTCAACACGATTTTTGTTGACCCAGTCAGAGTTGAAACACACACAAAATGAATAGAGAGCGGCAGAGAGGGAGAGAGAGAGAGAGAGAGCAAAGAAGGAAAAACGTAACGGGAACATGCTGTTAAGTGCCATAACACAGCAAGTGTTAGATGGTGATTTTGCGGGGGGGGGGGGGGGGGGGGGGTGTTGGCGCTGTGGGTGGATACACAATCTGCCGCTCGTCCATTTTGTGCTGCGCCGACGCCGGGCTTTTGTTATTATATTGTTTGCGGGGCAATATCCAGGCAAAGGTACGGATGTACATACATACCTATTTACATGCTGACATGCTGACATGCGTAGTACATTAGCGTTAACGTTAGAAACGTAATAGTTAACGTAAGTTGTTGTTTTGTGCCGTATGCTTTTATGTATGCAAATATCTTTGTGTCAGTTTCAGTGTCTGTCTATATGTGTGTGTGTGTGTGTGATTTGGGTCCTGATTGCACACTGATAACACTCGAATGTATGTGTGTGTGTAAGCGATTTTCAAGGATGCGCTCGTCGTGTATCAAATATGTACAATACCATCATCAATTGCTCAACAGCTATTCTTGATGTTTGGCTAATGCATAAACTAGTCCAAGGCGGCCAATAACCATAAACCCACCATATATGCCATTGTTAACCCCCCAACCACCCCCCCCCCCCCCCACTCCCATCCCTCGCTCAAGCTCTCCCCCTTCACCTTGTTCGAACACTTAAAAGCGCCTTTAACGACGCCTCTAGACGGCTGCTTCGTGCGTCTCTTGCGTCGCGCGTGGCGCGTGGCGTGCCTTAACGTGTGTGTGTGGCAGTAACAGCAGCGCCGTCAACGTGTCGAGTCGCACAACTTTCGCGTAACGCGTATCCGTCAAACGCTTTGTGTGTGTGTGTGTCTGTCATTGTTGTTGTTGTTGTTGTTGTTTTTGTTGTGATTGACGTATTATTGTTTTGGCTCATAAATTGAACCGGCAAACAAATTTTCAAAGTTCCGTTTCCGTTTTTTCAAACTTTAATGCAAAATATTTGCAATAATTTCCTCAACTTTTCTTCTCTTATATAGTATATATATATATATATATATATATATATATATATTCTCCAGTCGAACACAACATACATACATACATACATATGTATGTACATACATACGTACCTAGTCTTTCTTTCTGTCTATTTTGTGCATCTGGCCAACAGCTGTTTAACATCAAAAGTTTCTTTTTTTCCATACAACATGTTGCAGATTCACAGCTTTCAATGAGATGATCTCTCTCTCTCTCTCTCTCTCTCTCTCTCTTTCTCTTTCTCTCTCTGTCTGTCTGTCTGTCTGTTTCGCTGTCTGCAAGACGTCGAATCATCTTCACCTGTGTTTCTATTGCTTATTGTAGTATTAACTGTATATTACGTATACGACTTGGCGAATGTATTCACTCAAAATATTTCGATGTTTTTATACTTTACATATAAACAAATACAAACACATACATACCTTGACTCACTCGCATTTTTTGGGCTTTTTCATTCAGTTTTATTCTTGCGTTTGGCATTGGCCAACATATATATGTATATAAAAGAAGAACAACAAATCATTTCATTTCAATACATACATATCTATTATGTATGTATGTATGTATGTATGTATGTATGCTTTTCTTGTTTTGTTATTGTGCTTGGCCAGTTTTTCGCGCTTTTAGTGATTTACAATTGACATCAGACTTAAGCTAAATCCATTCAATTATTAAGTACTCGATTTTTGAATCCAGGGAAAGGTTCTTAACTTAGCCAGAAAGTTTTAAAAATCAATATCCAAGTCTTTCGATTTGGATTCTTCTAATTCAAGTATAATTATTCCATAAAAATTTCTCTAATTTCTTTTCTTGTATTATTTTAGTAACGATATTTATCGATTAACGATTAATATACAAGTTACAATGATAGATCTCGGTTTGAAACACAAAAATCAACAATATTAACAGTTTGGAAATAAAGGACATTGCAAAATCTATAACCTCTCCTAACAAGTTCCTTAATACGACAATTGCTCCGATTAAACCATGAAATTAAAACATGAATTTCGCCTTTTTGAACTTTCCATGAAAATCTCTTAAAGCAATCCTGAACAAAACTCAAATATGTACAGACATTAACTGTACCTAAACAAATAACACTGAGTGTAGGTAAACACATACATACATACATACATACATATGTATATATGTACATAAATATACACGGCTGTATTTGGTTGCCAAATAGATTTTATTTGATGTTTTCTTGTCTGCTGCTCGACATGTGAACTTTGGGGTCTATTGCAAATACATACATGCACATCTTTGTGTGTGTGCGTGTGTGTCTCTGTAAACAAGCAAATATAGAGAAGTAAAAATAAATATATGTACATACAAATATATGGCGCATACGTAACATTAAAATTTAAAGCAAGAAAAAATCTATAAACGTTAAATAAAAAAATAACAAAAAATGTATACACAAATATCTGAGTATGTATTATGTATGTGTGTACAAAGCATTTACTTCAATTACGTTTACTCTCCCTCTATCTCTATCTCTCTTTCACTCTCTTTCTATTAAACAGCAGCTTCCGTCTAAGAAATACATAAGGGGTGTGGGTGTGGGTTGAGAAGTACACAAAAACTTGTTGCTACATTTGCTTGAGTTAGATGCGTACAAAAACTGTGTATTACATATGTACGTACATACATACTAACTATGGCAAAGAACAAGAACAAACAAACAAAGATGCGAATACACACACACAAAACTTATTTAGTTGTCGCTTTGTGTTTGTGTGTAAGTGTGTGTGTGCGTTTCATTTGAAATGCAGCGCTGCATTTTGTGTTACTACTAACACATGTAGTACAATTGTACCAAAAGTGGTACATTTGCATATACAATTTATGGTACATGGTAGCGTAAAGTGTCGAATTGTTTTTTTATTGTGTTGCAAACTGTTTTCTCTTCAAATGTGAATTGATGTAGCTATAAATCATAAACTTAAATTGATAAAGTACTTGATACAAAATGATCGATTGGGTATCGATAGTGCGGCATTCGCGACGACGTTTCTCCAATTATGTCGGAGCGCGATCGCCGGTAAGAATGCGTCGACGTCGACGTCAGTTAACAGCGCCGCCGCCACCGTCACAGCACCAGCAACAGCAACAGCAAACGCACAAGTCTCGCCTACAGGAGCAGAGAGACAAGGACAAAAAGCAGGATGACGACGGTGACGGCGATAACGATGGCGATGTTCACAGTTATGTCTGCTGTTGTTCCAATGTAAGACATTGACATTGGAAGTGAAATGTTAAATGTTAAATATAAGCAACATTTTTAATGAATGCATATTTTGAAGTTAGGATGAACTTTCCAAGCGCTAATTTCGAATTTTATAATGCGTTAACATTGTGAATGTGTTTCAAGTACTAGCTACGCTTTGCGGTGCTATTTGATTTCAATTAAAAGTAACTGTACATACGAATTTCACAACAAAAGCACACCAAAAACTGAAGTGTGTAAACATTTTCTTGTCAGCTGAATTTAGTTCCTTTGTTAGTATTTTTAATGTATTTTTTTTGTTAATATTAATGTTTCTTAAGTTCTGTTTAATCGGTTTAAGAGATAATTGATTGAACTACTTACAAAAAATAAAAACATAATATTAAAAACAACAATCAGTGTGTCCCTGTAGCTCTAAAGTGAAAAAATCTAAATTTTTCACGGTGTGTAAACATTTTGGTGGCATTTTAAATATATATATATATATATATTGTCTATCTTGTTCGCAGAACCAACGCATGCGCATTGAGACCGAATGTGAGAATGCCAAAGATGCCACTGCCACGGAAGATGCGTCTATTCAACAAGTGCGCAACGCACGTTCACCCCAACAACAACAACAGCAGCAACAAGTTGTTCAACAGTTGCAGCAACAACAACAACAACAACACCTTACGCAATCACAGTCCACAACAGCTAGAAGCGG
This sequence comes from Scaptomyza cyrtandrae, assembly GCA_035044605.1. Taxonomy (NCBI): domain Eukaryota; kingdom Metazoa; phylum Arthropoda; class Insecta; order Diptera; family Drosophilidae; genus Scaptomyza; species Scaptomyza cyrtandrae. The sequence continues at coordinate 5,083,679 of JAWNNS010000639.1, forward strand.
GACTCAGATAGTAAGTGGTTGCAATTGAAAGAATCAAATACTATATTGCGTATATATATATATTGCTAGTATAACAAAGTCATGTTACACTAATACTCGAATGGCTCTCCAAATGCCATTATAATTATGACCAAAAAAAAAGGGACAAAAAAAAAAACATCCGCCAATTGTTCCAAGTACCCAACATTCCAAGCAAAAAGCCAAATACAAAAATAATAATATTAAAAAAAAAATAATGAAACCAGCTGTGCCTAAAGAACCGGATGCTTATAATCGTACCAAATTGTTGTTGTTTTTTTTTTTGCTATAGCTAATTAAGCTTTTTTTTTTTGTGGCGCTTAACATGAAATGAAATGGCTGCCAATGCCGCTTGTTTCCGTTTCCGCTCGAACTGTTGTTGTTGTTATTACACACCATTTTATTTTATTTTTTTTTGTTCACAGTACATGCTAAGACGCTATTATCGTTTTTGAACCCTCATCAGTTTATTTTTATTGTTTTTTTTGGCACCATTTCATTACTTTAACTGAATCTCATGTAATTCACATAATTACGTACATATTCTATAAATCAATGTATGCTATAAATATATATTTAGTTTCCAAAGTTGATTTTATTGTTTATTTTCCTTGTTCACATTCAATCATCATTAATTTAGGCATGTTTATGTTATTCGATTGTAATATTATACCATGATAAAAAAAAACGCATTAAAACGATACTGAATCATAAATTTTTATTTAAACTGTTTGATTTACAATTTGTATGGTTTGTATATTTATTGTAACTACTACTATTGACTTGCATTTTTTAAATTTTTTTTCACACACTGACAGTTCAATATTTTTGAAGTTCTTAAAATTGCGCGGCTAGATTAGAAACAACTCTGATCTACGCTTTAAAAATGTAGGTCAGCCCTGGTAACTGCGATCAATAGTATCGCTGTAATAACATCGATAGGTAGGTAGGTATCGATCCTAAGTTCCGTCGTTAGCAAACCTGGCGCAAGCGTCACTCCCAAGATAAATATGTAAAAAGCTACTAGCCGTGCGTGTCAATGTGCAATCGTATGTAAATTTAATAATTTAATATTGTGAGTTGGTGATGACAACACCGATTGATTGGTGTACAGAAATTCCAAGGGCTGTAAGTTATAAACATACGGTGCTGCCAGCCGAGACAATAGAAATCCAAGCGGTAATAAAACCGGTTACGCATACCAAAACATCGCGACGATAGGTTTCTGTTAGCATGCTAGAGGTGGCCGGTGTGTGGGCTTGGCAACAATCGTCAGTCGCTGACTCGCTAGAAAAATGCCAACAACACAACACGGGAAAATAAGTAGGCATCGCATAATTGCGGCGTAAACGCATCAAAGAAATTATAAATCAACGGTCTGTGAAAATCTGCAAACAAACCTTATTTGCCAAATCAATACCGACAACTTGTGAAAATGTGCGAGTTTCATATAGAAATGTGCATGAAAGTGAACTAAAAAAATACCACAAGCAAGAGCGTACATTGTGCATGAAATATTTGAGTATATATGAAACATATTAACATGTATACGTACAACATACCAAAACAAAGTGCAATCAATGAAAGCTTAGTTCTAAAGAAAACAGTTAGAACAAAATAAATATACAAAAATTTGTGCCTTTTTCTTGCGCTACAGTTTATATATTCGTCAGAATCGCGTATATACCTTAACACATATGTATGTGTGTATATATACAAACGCACATACGTATACACTCGGGTGTATGGCTGTATGTAGGTTATACACATGCAAGGCGTAGCGCAAAAAATACCAAAATAGTCGGCGTTGACACTGAGAGAGTGAGAGCGCGAGAGCGTGTGTGGCGTTTCTTGTGTTTGTTGTTTTTTTTTTTTTTGCTGTTCTCCGAGGCAAACAATAATTGAATATATTTGTAAGTTTGTATGTAATTTGGAAAGCATAACTTATACTTGAATATATATAAGTGTATTTGTGTGCGATTAGAAGATTCTCTCACGCTCAGAAACAGTGGAACAGTGCACAGAAAGTTTTTTTAGCGATAGTTGTAGTTCGAACTTGCTCACGTTGGCAACGCGCCGCTTGTTTGTGATGCGCGTACATGATTATTAGTTGTTATTTATTTATTTATTAAATTATATATATTTTTTTCGGTGGATGACACTTGTTAGTGTATACGCGCGGTGTGAGTCACGCAGCAAGAGTGCAATTAACTAACATATGTACGTATGTACATATATGCACATAAATATATCAGCACACGCAACTGTGTGTGCGTGTGTGCATGTGTGTTGTGTATGCTTTTCAATTGAAAACAAAAGGCTAAAGAGAAATTTATAACATTTTGTTAGCTTAGCACGTAGCGAACGAGTGAAACGCTGAGACGTTGGGTATCAACAATTTGCGTAAACGTTTACGCATACTGCAACGCGACTGCAACCGGCATTTGTGATTCGTCGTGATACGTGTTTCGTGATTGTGTTGTGCTACGTTACGTTCTGTTACGTTCAACGTTAAGAGAGAGATAGAGAGCGAGAGCGCGTTGTGATAATAATAATTATAATAATAATATGACCACACGCAAAAAGAAGCGTCAGGACGGCAGCGGAAGCGGCGGCGGCGGTGGCTTTATTAAAAAAGTCTCATCACTCTTTAATTTGGATTCGGTAAAGAAATAATAATAATTGTGCAACTCGCCACTACAAATAGTACAATAGTCAAATTTATTACCTTGATCTAAAATCAACACAGTTTGTTAAATTAATATTCAAAGTCAGGCAGCAGCAAAAGCAGAAACTTTAGATTGATTTCGGTTATTAGTTATTTTGCCCACAAATAGGATTTATGCAGTAGCCGCTTCGGCCACTTAAGCCAGCAAAGATTCAACATCTGCTCTTTTTTATACATATATATATATTATATATATATATAGTCTCAATGATGATTCCATGTTATATTTTTAAATTCCTCCACACATTCAGCACACACAGCATTAAACAAAAAAAAGAAAAGAAAACAGCAACAACGACAATAACAAGAAAATTCTCTTGCTAAGTGCGTGTTTGTCATCATTTGCATTGCATTGTGTGTATGTGTGCATGTGTGTCGAGTTTCCGCATATAAACTCTAACAAATGCCTTTACGCATGCGCAGCGGAATTTCTCCCATCACAAACAATTACATTCACGCACACATACGTACATGCATGTGTGTGTGTGTGTCTGTGCGTTAGCGCTATTATGTATGTAAATGGGCGTGCATTGTAAGGCTTGCAAAAATTGATGACTGCATCTCGCTCTCTTGCACGCTGCCACGCATAATGTCACCTACCTTCTTGTATGCAACTATGCATGTTTGCACACACATGCGTGTGTGTGTGTGTGTGTGTGTGTGTGCTCTTTGTATACACTCATTCCTCCCCTCACTCTTTGTTCTTTTTTGCTCTCTCTTTTCTTGCCAGCCAGATCGCATAATTTGCTCAAAATAGATCTCGCTCATCTTTACCTAACAAATGCCTGCAAGAGCAAATTGAAAAGTATGTTAGGTTCTCTCTTTACGTTGGATGCTTGCAATCTACTGAAAGTTTTTGTTTACAGTGTGCCTTCAAAATGCTAATTCATCAATTATTATAAAGAAACATTTTTTAACAACTGCCATCGATTTGTTTTTGCCCTGGAATGTGCCAGTATGTGAATCAAAAACATATGTTTCCCATTTCCATACAAATATATATATATATATATACAAAGAAAAAGTAAAAATATTGAATTCCAAAGCAACAGAGAGAAAACAGAGAATCTAAAGAAAAGAATATTTAAATGTAATTGCACAACAAAAATTTTGATAAGCAAACCACGTCTTCTAATATGTAAAGATATTGAAAAGATTTATGTGGCCTTTTGTGGTTGCCAGCCAGACTCATTTGACAGGCAGCCAGCCAGCCAGCCAGACAGACAATAATGTGTATATTGAACCACATTTGGCACATATGAATTCACTTTGTTGCGATAGGTTTGATGTTCGATGTTCGGTTCGATTTGGTTTGCGTTGGGTGTGCATTTTGCAGGTGTCGTTTTGTTAAGATATCCGTTGTATGTATGTATTCATACAATTGTCATTGTTGTATTTACTCGCATACAGTTTTGGCACAACGTCAAACTGTCGCATCGCAGCGTCACTGCTGTCCAATCAGACAGAAAGAGAGCGAGAGAGAGAGAGAGCGAGCGAGCGGGTGACTAAAGTGAGAGAAGTAAGAGAGCATCGAGCAAATCCACACCCAAATAAACAACAACATTTGTACTTATTCACATTTGGTGGCAATTTGCCGTACCATATTTGGTACAGACAGACGACATACTTGGAATATACTTGCCAACTAATACTACTAGTTGCATCAACAAAAATGTTTAGTCTTAAAGCATTCCACAACTTTAAAGGTATAGGTGACATAGTAAATCAGGGTTACATACGTATGTATATATATACTATTATATAAAAGTAATTCAGTCAGCGTCTTATTGTTTCTTATTCTTTATCTCTTGATATCATTTTTGAAACTACTATAACTCAGTCTAGATTCTAGCCAATTAATACAAGCAACAAAACACTATATACTATGTATATAGTAGACAGTAAATTTGATTTCAAGGGTATCGATATACATGATACAGACATTATATACATATTTGTTGTTCTTAATACGTATATGTGTGCATGTGTGTCTGTGTGTCTGTGTGTGTTTGTTTACTCGTAATATTATGGCAAGTGCTACCTTGTACTACCAACCGTTAAATAAATAAATGAAAAACTGAAACGGGCTCGTACGCCTTCTATATATGTGTACGTGTGTGTGTGGGTGTGTGTGTGTGTGTGTTTGTGTTTGTATGGTAACCGAACCCAACCCTTTCCAAGCCAAGAAGCATAGTCAAAAGCATATAATTCTTGCTGATAAGATAAGTTCAGTTAACTGATATGATATGTCGACTATGCTTTGCCGTTACGTTCCAGTTTCAGTTCCTCTCCACACCCCCTGCCCCTGCCCCTGCCTGTTACATATGTGGCTAAATAAACTAAGCCACAACAATTCGAAATTCCTTTGTGGTTTGTGGTAACGAGTGGTAAATGCCGTCATAATGCGACCTTCGTGTTAACAGTTAAGAGCTCAATTTTGCCATATTTCGGCATTGTTAAGTACACACACACACACACACACACATACACACGCACATACGCATAATAGATGCTCTTCCGAGTTGTACTTCAAGATGCCGAACTCGGGGCAAAAACTTAACACGTATTGACCCGGCCAAAGTCGAAAAGGTTAATAAGCAATTTGAATGCCGCCGCGTCGCATTCGTAAAGCGCACAGCTCAAAGAAGCGTCAAGTTTTGCATTATATTCAATATATGTTATTCAAAGCTATACATGACATATACACATGTATGTGTGCATGTGTATGTATGTATTTATGTATGTATGAGGCAGTTTAATGAATTCATTAACACTCGGTTGCTAATCAATTGGACTCGTTTTTCTCTCTCTCTCTCTCTCTCCCTCTCTCTCTCTCTCTCTCTCTCTCTCTCTCTCTGTCCAAAAGTGTTGCAATTTTCAAATATGTTGCATAGTCAACAAAAGTTTTAAGTTGTGTACATTCCATGGATGTGACTTTAAATGAATAGCTTTTGTGTTTTTTTGTGTTTTGTTGTTGCTGTTTCTAGGTGTGGCAACAACTGTTTTTTATGTACATTTGTATCAGGTAGTAGTTGTTGTTGTTGTTGTTCTTGGGTTTGGCAACTGTTGCAAATTTTGTTTCGTTCTTTTCAATAACACTTGGTTCCGGCATATGCAATTGAATATATATATATTTGTACTCAACTACTTTTCGAAATAGTCGTTTTTAACATGAGAGATACGCATCTGAATATTAAAAGTACACTGAACAAAAACTAAAGTATACTTTAGCCTGGAAAAAGGCATTCCTTTGCTGCTGCTTTTATACGAAACCGTTAGCTTAAATAAAAACCAAATTTTTTATAGGCAAAACTTTGGAAAGAAATCTTTTTCTTTATGTAAAGTGCAATAAAAGAAATAATTGTGGAGTAAACCTGATTATTCAGTCAAATAACTTTAAAAAAAAAACTTTTTTTAATACCAGTATAGCTGACTATTCAGTCGAATAACTTAAATAGCTTAAACAAACATTAAGAGAGAGTTAGTTTTATTTGTTTTGACTTTGATTTTGATTTTGATTTATTATCTAAACACCTTATATACCTTAAACAGATATTAAGAGAACTGTTTTCTTAT